>QLNU02014176.1:175185812-175250416 GCA_006491805.2 Dysdera silvatica | reverse complement strand
CCAATATATATAACTACGCAAGCTCCACTTTTTTGTCAAAGTGAAATTTCAAAATGCGTTTACACAAAGTGGATGCAGCGCCACCTGACGATGAATGAATCTACACGGATAGCAACTGATGCGCCACGTTGTGACAAAATTTCAGGAGTTCCGTTTAGTGAGTCACTTGAGTGCAAACTCAGTAGTGGACCAATTCCATGTATGGTGTGCCACGTGGCAGAGGTGTAGCCCGGGTCAGTTTTGGGGGTTGTAACTATTGCAATGAAATTTCGTATATTTAACATAGGAATATATGATACATTGGAAACATTTGGTATGAAATATTTATACAAAATATATACAACTAAAAATAGTTGTAGCGACCCCCCCCCAAGTTGGGAACCACCGTCATATAACAAGAATTTACATTTGTTATTTATCGAACAATTTTGTTATGAGCGATTAGAGAAAGGTCCGGAATAAATACTAGGCCCTTGTCCCCATTCTGGCTTGATCGGGCCTTGAATATAACAAGATTTTAAGGTGAAAATATGAGTAAAAGTTTTCATGAAGGAGTAAGGCTGCCATTTTTAAAATGTAAAAAAGCCGGAAGGTCAGAGATGAGCGACTTTATTTAAAATGCTCACCGATAGATGGCGCATTCTCCGCTTTGTCCTGAATATCAGCGCCATATATCGGTATGAATTTCCACTAGGAAGATTACAGTTTTAAAAGGGCACAAGGACATTGGCGTAGGGTTAGGGGTGCCACCGGCATACGGAGCCCGGGTGCACAATTTCAATATTGGATTGGTGAAAGGGGGGTGCTAACGAGTTTTAGAAAGTGAAAAACTTAACTTGGCCTGGACGCTGGCAACTGACACTTCGCCTCTGCATACGATTCTTCTTTTTCCATATTTTGGAGTATGATGATGATGATAGTTTTGTCAATTTTATGTGCGTATAGAATAAGCACTGTATAAATATACATTTTTTATATTAAAATTTAATTTTTTACCTTTAACATTTGAACAAGATGGTACAATTATCACAGTTGTGATCATTTTCGCACGTGTGGAACCAGCCATTGTTACCATTCCCTCTCACAGGTGTGTTGGATAGCACGTCGAGAATTAATAGCAGTGTCTCTTATTATGGAGTGTAGTGGTGTAGCGTGGGAAGGGGTGCCATCAGGGCGCAAGATTTCAATATCGGACCGGCGGAAGGAACTACTCACTGGGGTAAGCAGGAGGGTGTTGATGGGGGGCTGTAAACCCCCCATTGCCATGAAATTATGTATTTTTAACATAGGAATATATAAGTTGCAGGTCTATTACCCCAGCCATTGAACCTATATCCACTCTTATGAACTTTCTGCGTACGCCTATGGGAGTGCTAACGGGTTTTAGCAGGCGCAATACTTAATTTGCCTAGGCGTTAGCGACCCACGCTACGCAGCTGATGGAATGGAGCAAGTTTTTCTCAAATGGGTGTCTGTTAAAAATAGTATCGTATCCGTCTGGTAAAATGGCGGGGGACGTTTTCAAGAAGATTCATTGCATACGTAACGTCAATATGGAAATTCATTTTTGTGCAGTATTTCTTAGGTTTACTTCGTAAGGACGAAAAGCCCGAACAATTACACGTCTGATTTGGGTACAAAGGAGGGCGCTGGCACAGTATAGCCTAGATGCTCTTGCGCCATAAAAAATCCAAACAAACAAAGGAGGGCGCAGTTCTCATACGCAAAAAGGGTTTTCCTCCGTAAAGCCGGATATGTGGCAGCCCCATGAAGAAGGTATCAGTAAAAACTAGTTCGGAGTGCAGTATTCGTTAAAGAGGAAATCCTCAGCATGGGTGGACTGGGTCTTCTCAAAGGGCGCACCGGCCCGGGAGCCCAGTCCGCCCCTGATCATCAGACAGACTTGACAGGTCTTTCATGTAAATGTAGGTGACGATTATCCTGGGGCAAGTGTTATCAAAAAGCATTGAGTGTTTTGTCACAGTGTATTTCAATTAATACCACAAAAGTTGAGCAAAGCGAGTTGAAAGCTTAAATAGTAAACTCCTAACATACTTAGGTTCGAAAGTTTTAATAGAGATATTCTATGAAAATGTATATTTTTGCACAGACAACTTAAAGAAACATCAAATAAGTAATAGAAGGTCTTTATGAAAAATATAGAATGAGTATGAACCCTGTATTCATTGAAAATCGTCTTTGTTTCAAGTGAACATCAAAGAAAAACTTTTTTTTCCCAGTGGCGTGAAGTGACATTTTCCTGTAGGCAAGCAATATATTTTTTTGTATGGATATCTTCGAAATATAATATATATACACATAATCCAAAAATTCTAACCCTGAAACTGTCCGAAATGTAATAGAAATTGGTATTTCGTAAATCGTAAGCGCTTAAGGGATTGCTTACCAGCTTAAAATTATTTCAAGCCTATGCGGTTTAAAAAAATTAAAACAATTAGTATTTATAAATTTAATTGAGGTTTAATTTGACGAACTCACAGATTTCAAGCAAAAAACACGATAAACACTAAAATGCTCACGGAGCCGTATCCATAATTAACATTTCTCCTTGGAAAGGAGGAATTGCTTTTCATCCGATGTCACAAATTCCATATTTAGACCGTGGCGCCATCCAGTGAAAAAAATTGCGAAGTAGTTAATTTGCTTTCTTTTTGGTTTTACGGCTCAAAGACTACAGTGGTCATGCTGCGCCGGGACCTACTATTTTCCGAGGAATCCGAACCTCTTAAGGCCTAGGGAACCAAACCCCGGACTACAGTGAGCAGTGCGATCTTTATGAGATCTCTGAGTAAGCGTTCTTTGCACTGCTGGGAGTCGAACCCGGATTAGCGGCGCACTAGGAGAACGCGTTACAACACTGCGCCACCACAGGGCGTAGTTAATTTGACCTCGAACAAAATTTCAGGTACATAATACCGAACTTTTACAATAAAAGAAAAAAAATGGAGATGTGTTTTAAATTGATGTTAGGCAAGCAATACTTAACATTGCTTCTATGGACCGCAAGCCACTGTCTTTTCCCCCGTCGTTTATTTTTGGATTATAAAAAAAAAATCTTGTTTTCCCATTTTTCCTGCATTCGCCAAAACTGATGCTGTCGTCTCGAACGTTAGTGGCAAACATAGAACTTTGTTTTCGGAAATGGTACTAAAATATTGACGACAACAACATTTCCATCGAAATTCAGGAGCACGCGTGAGGGATTCTGCTAGTCGATGAGAAGAGTTAGCGTCACGACATAAGACCAGGGTTCTTTCATTCGAATTTCAATAATCTACGAATATTCCGTCATAGCTATATTGAAGCTTTCATTACCCGCCAAGACATATAGAATTAACACTTATCTTTAATTTATTGCATAACAATTAGCAAGCTTAACTAGTAACTTTGTATGTATATTTAAATATATGTAAACCAACAATTTTTTTAATGTTTTCTTGTACATTAATCTTATGGTATCTGTTTTTAAAATTTTAATCTATATTTCCTTTCTTATAAAAATTATAGAAATTAATAATTCTTATTAAATTTAATACACTGGCCAACCAGTGAGCTACCGCCATCTGATAACAAAACTGGAAATAATTGTTAAAATTTTTTTAAAGCCACATTGGTATTAAGCACGGATACACCGATAGATAGGCTTGTTTGTTTGTTTGTTTGTTTGGCTTTTTTATGGCGCAAGAGCATCTGGGCTATACTGCGCCATATAGCTAGGCTTGCTGATCAATCGGGCCAATTTATTCATGTTTTCATAGATCAGCATTGGCAGCCGATTGAAGAAACTGAAAATCACTGATTAGTCGGCCGATTGTAATAGACATTGGCTGATGTATTGGCCGGTGCGCCTTTTACATATTTGTAAACACATCGAATGATGCCATTTTCGCATTTTAAACTTTTTCTCTATGGCCTATTGCAGTGGTTACCAAGACACGACCCACTTTAATAGTAGCCAAGTAATCGCTGACCCCCCACTGTCCGTCGCCGCCACATTTGCATAATAAAAGCATTTTTAACGAAGTAAAGAAGACCTTAAATACAGAATTATATATGTTATACTAATGCATACTGCAGGTATAAGGTTAATAACTATTAGTAGAATATAGCAATATGTGCAGTCATGTTAAAATATAAAAGCGTTGGAAACATTTGGTATGAAATTCTTTATAAAAATAATTGCAACTAAAAATAGTTGAAATAGACCCCTCAGAAATCTGTTCGCGACCCACTAAAAGATATCAACATGAAAGAGAAAAATATTTTATTTCCATTTAATACATACTAATCATATCATACAGATTCATTTCTTCCTTCTATACCTAAAAAGACAAAAATTTACTTTCAGTTCAATTTTCAATTAATTTTTTTTTTTAAAAAAGAGTTAAAAAAAATTCACTAAAATTGAAAATGACATGTTGAGAAAACGTTTTTACACCTTCCCAATATATATATAACTAAGCAAGTTCCAATTTTTGTCGAAGTGAAATTTCAAAACGTGTTTATATAAAGTGGATGCAGCGCTACCTGACGATGAATCAATTTACATAGGTAGCAACTGATGTGCCACATAGTGACAAAATTTCTGGAGTTCCATCTGGTGAGTAACTTGAGTGAAGACTCAGTAGCGGACCAATTCCATGGATGGTGTGCCACATGGCACAGGCGTAGCCAGGGGGTGGTTTTGGGGGTTGTAACCCCCATTGCAATGAAATTTTGTATATTTAACATAGGAATATATGAGTTGTAGCTCTGTAACCCCATTAAGCCTATAACCCTCCCCCTTATGAACTTTCTGCCTACGCCACTGCCATATGGTGCCAGATAAAACATTTAAACAATCAATAAACTATATCAGCGGCATGTATTCAAGAGGACCTACAAAATTACAGATAACCAGCAAAAATTTCTTTTTACCTTTTTTTTTAGCATTATTTTAAAGAATAATTTGCATACAGTCATTAAAAAAAAACAAAAAAAAAACTGCATTTATAACGCGTTTCAATAGCGTCAAACTTAAATGCAAATTCAAGGCCTCTCATCCCAGTAGAGAGTAGCCGGAATGAAGAAAAGGTGTCAATGCACATGCTTAACTCCAAGTTACTCAAATAAAGGAACAGCGATGCACTGCAGCAAAGGCCATCTCAGCTTGGGGAGAGTGTCCAAGAGTGTATAATGAGGTGCTTCGGTACAAATTTTGCTATTCTATTAATCTATCTGGTTTTGCTTTGTGCCCTTTCTTGATGTAAGACCCGTACGGCATGTCAGTTATGCTAATTTCAACCTCGAAAGTTATGTTGAAACTCATCGATTCATTAAAAAAAAAAAAAGAATTTTATATAAATACACATTTTTAATTAAAAACCTACAAATTTAAATTATACATGTTTATATGAATCCTGACTATTTTTTATTGGGGATTGACAAGGATGATGCGAGTATAATTGGAAATTACCTATTGTCTGACGTCACGCCATGCTACTGAAATATCAGTGTTGCCAATCACACCAGAGAAAAAAATTTCTGACCAAGCGCTAACAAATCTTTGAAGTGAACTTCGGTTTCGGGAAAAATAGCTTCATATTGAGTGGAATTTAGCTATTTAGAAAAGAAGTTAGGAAGGTTTCATTAACTCTTCTGGATTTGACCAAAAATCTTTTTCCTTTGACCATTAGGGCCAATTTCAAATTCCCTGGCAATTCCAGGTGTGTCGGCACCAGTGGCATACAGATACCCCCCCCCCAAGGCAGGGGGTCCTCAGGAAAAGGCCCCCCTTTTCCTGAGGGAGGCGAGGGGGGGCGAATGAATGATTACGGGGTGGGATGTATGCCTGAAAGAAACAGTGCCTAAAAAGGGGTGCTGAACTATAATCCATTTCTCTGTACTATATACTAAGTTAAGACAAACTTGTAAAAAGAAAGTGTAAAAACTTCTGCAGTGGAAATCTATTTGGAATATAATTTTAGTGTCAAAGAACAATTTAGATTGTCTTGTACAAAACGAAAAAATTTAAAACAAAATTAATTCAATTTTTGATATCGCAATTTTTTCAATTCTTCGGTTCTGCAATAATTGACTTTGAGGAAAAAAATGAAGCCTAGAATATTTTCCAGGGGCTAAGCCTCCCTGACATGTAGAAGAATTATAATCCAAGAACAGATGAGCTGTTTGAAAGAGCAGTTCACGTTGATGGGTGGATCCCGTTCATGAACCAATTTGCCCATCTCTAACATTTGCTGCTGTTTTAGCAATCAAAAATTTTCTTTTCCCTGATTTCCGTGAAATTTTGAAAAATTCTCTGATTTCCCGATTCTTTGTTACCACTCTGTTCATTAATTAAGCTTCATTTAGTTAAGTTTTATTTTTAATTCAAGGAGAATGGGGTGGAGAAGGAGAGGATGGAACTGTTTGGGGAAGCACCGAAGGCAAACGTGTACTGGTACTGAGCTCCCAAACACGGCCCTGTATAGGTACATATATAATAGATTAGGACATGTCAGTTACTCAACATGGGGAATTTTATCCACATTAATACCAACTACAATCATTTTCAAAATTATTATTTTTTTTTTTAAATATTTGAACCTACCTGCTTTTCGATTTGAATTTTTTGTTAGCTTTTGCCTTGAGTCTTCGCTCATTTTTCTCAAATGACGTAGCCCTGAAAAAAAATAAATTATTATTTCTCATAAACTTACTAAACTTCATTCATTTGCGAGACATAAAACATATAAATGTGATGCTTACTCGTATCGGAAGCCTTTCACAGCTTTCTTGCTTGTGTTAACCAGTTCATCGTCAAATGACTTCTTTTTCTTTGCTGGTCCTGTAATGAATGGAAAAAAAATTGTTAGCAGATGTAATTACTTCTTACCCATTGAATACTACAGGTCTCAGTATCAAACGGTGGGCCACCTGAAGCAAAACAGACAACTTAACCTCACTTTTGAATGAAACATGTCTACACGTGACAAATGAAGACATCAAGGTTCAAGCCGAGTTCACAATTTTTGTTTGTAGTTTTACGGCTCAAGGAATACAATGGTCATGCTGCCATGGGACCTACTGTTTTCCGAGGAATCCAAACCTCCTAAGGCCTAGGAAAACCAAGCCCTGGGCTACAGTGAGCAGTGTGATCTTTATGAGATCTCTGAGTAAGCATTCTTTGTACCGTTGGGAGTCGAACCCGAGTTAACGTCACACTAGGTGAATACATTACCCAACTGTGCCACCACAGCTCAGTTCACAATTTCAGTGGCAACAACTCTGACATTCCTACCCAATCACTTCGCACAATTCTCAACATCATATCCATGTCCTCGACTTGTGCAAATCTGCTGGCTACCGGGGTAACAAGCATAGAAACCAATATAACAAATAAAAGAGTATGCATGGCCTAGAAAAGTTATAATATAATTGCTTAATAAGAGGTTTTAAAACATAATTTGCGAGCATATGAGAGTGAACAGTAGCATGTGGTGCAACGATAACTGAGATCGTGTTATGCCGGAAATTACAGTTTCCAGATGAACCAGAACATCTCTCACCTTATGAATCAACCTCCCAACATCAAGAAAAACAATTTTATCTGCATGGTAAATTTCTTAATTCAATGAAATTAGTGTTTTATCGGCATAGTAAATGCTTCGACTAATTCCAGAACATAAAATCTTGTATACAGAAACAGGAATTTAATAAATCGGTCAGTGCAAACCTCTCATGGAAACACGATCATCGTTTCTGTTTTGCTGATGCAAAACTAATTGAAAAAGGCCTATCACATCTTACGTAATTCCGGTACAATAGTCAACGAGCCGTGGGAGAACAATTATTTTCTCACTTCTTACAAACGTCTCTTTAATCTACCGTAAATTTGTTTGCTTTTCATTTGACTTCACACCCCGCACAATAGATGGCGACACATGTCTGACACTTGGATATGTTTTTCCGTTTCTGATTTAGTGGCAACGAAATCGGTTTAGACAAATTTCCGATGAAGGTGGATGTTTGTTTTCCACTGAAACAACTGTCAAATATCGCTCCAACTCACATTAAACTGCGTTAGTGTGTATTTGGTGTTTAAAAGCAAAATAGAAGTTGTTTGGTACCATTTGCATTCAAGCCTAGACTTCCTGCGTATCTGAAAAAACACTATGACTGCTCGGTTCTGAGGAATATTAGCAGAAGGAGATGATTACTTGATAAGGCAGAAGACACATAACAATTATACATATCACACCCTTCTGATAAAAGTGCAATAACTCAAAATTCGGTGAAAATGACTTAATGTTACAACTAGATGTAGAAAGAGGGGCTGTATTCTGCCGTGTAAAGCGTTAGGCCGTAAGTTATACGGGTTTCTGCTGGTTGGCGCATGTCTCATTAGATGAAGACAACGTTTCTCAATTCAGCCAGAAATAGTTTTTTGCGTTTTCTGAAAGTTGGGATTGTTATAACACTTTCGTCGCAAGGGTGCGATAAATACAGCGAAGCCTCCTTAATAGACATTCATAAACAGTAGACACTAACGTGAATATTTAACACCTTTTCCAATTTTTAGTCCCAATGCTTGTTACCTCCAAACTCAGTGTTTCTCAAAATGTGGTCCACAGAACATTAGCGGTCCATAAAGGTCCACAGGGTCCTCCGAACATTTCAGAAGTAAAAATAATGAAACACGTAAAACACTATGGCACCCATGACAACAAAATTTTCAAAAGTGGCATCCTTAAAGAAGTACAGTGTTACCTCTTGTAGGGGACAATTCCTCTGGTCTCCATTCCCTCTGAATAGAAACACACATACCTGTGAATAAGGAACATCCCTATTTAAGGGACAGAACGCCCAGTCTTGTGGGTGTCCTGTATTGGGAAGTCACACTATATATGTAAACTAAGAAATCCATATAATATGTGAAAACCTTATATCGGATGCTTTTGATGTTATTAATGATATGATGATCATTATATAATGATCAGTAGGTCCTAATATTATTAACCAGGCGTGAATATATATATATAAAACAGGCTTGAATATTTATATATAACCAGGCTTGATATTGGTTTCACACGATATGTTTTTCACCTTTTTTTTTTAGGGTGGGGTCCTCCAGACTCCATTTGCTTCAGTCCATGATTATTAAGGAATACTTGAAGTGGTCTGTGATTAACTAAAACTTGAGAAACATTGACTTAACCTTTTCAAATAGCGCACAGGTTTTGAGGTGTCCACAATTCAAAGGTTTTACTCTCTCTCTATACATATAGATAGAATTGTTAGCAAATATTTACCATTTTGGGCATATCTTGGCCTTTTATTCTCCATTTTATCATCCATACCCCTTATTCGCTTCGGCTTTTGTAATCGCTTAGACAGTCGGGCTTGATACTGCGCAGCCTTTTGCAATTCTACAGAAATGCGGTCCTCGGTCTAGAACAAAATAAATTTAGGTTCCTAACGGAAATACAAACGATGTCCGAATATTATTATTTTATATCATAAACAGTAGAGAGCTGCACAAACCAGTCATTAAGGTAATTTTGAAGATATAAGGACCGGTTAGAATGTTTTTGTTTTACGGCATGCTAATTGCGGAAATTGGGTTCTCATCGAACTGGTTATAAAGCCACTCACACACCAGCTGTTAAAATTTTGGCAATTCATGATTGGCCATAAGAATAAGGTTTGCCTTTTGGGTATTAAACAAATACTGTACTAATCTTAATAATTATAACTATTAATTATTTACAATTACTTTAGGAGCCCTTATCCAAATGAGATTTCTTTTGGGGACAGAACTAAACAGAAAAAAAAAGGGTGGTTTCAAAGTTGAATTTTTTTATGTTGACTTCCATAGAATCAGTAATTTTAATTTATTTCCATCTATTTTATTATGGTTTTTAAAATAAGTAAATTTAAAATGCTGTTTAACACGTTCACCATAGAGGAATTAACATTTGATATCTTTATGATCGAAGGGCTGAGATATCAACATCTGATAACGCTGCTACTGATTCAGGTTAGCAAAAGCTATCACTGTATAGTTGGCGTTCTTCTTATAGTTATGTTTTGGTGGCGGGCCCTGCGGTGGCGCAGTGTGGTAACGCGTTCTCCTAGTGCGCCGCTAATCCGGGTTCGACTCCCAGCAGTGCAAAGAACGCTTACTCAGAGATCTCATAAAGATCGCACTGCTCACTGTAGTCCGGGGTTTGGTTCCCTAGGCCTTAAGAGGTTCGGATTCCTCGGAAAACAGTAGGTCCCGGCGCAGCATGACCACTGTAGTCTTTGAGCCGTAAAACCAAAAAGAAAGCGAAAAGTGTTTTGGTGGTTTAACAAAATCAGGTGGACTTTTTTTGGACCTTTTTAACGTTAAATTTCTAAATTTTGCAGTAAGTATAATATGGTGAAAGATATATAAAGATATCCACACCCCCGGTCCCAATAGATATACGGTGTCCTATGTTCTCCTTATAGACAGATTTCACTGTCCTGAAAAACAAATTTTGTTAATTTGGGGCCCTCATTGGCGTTGGGGCCAGGGCCTCATTCGTTAAGATATCACCGCTTAGTAAATATTTAAAAGCTTCGTCGAGTTTATTTCACACATATTTTTATCTATGCTAACCCATTTTAATCGACTTTAATTTTTTTTTTACGCATCTAAATTAAGTAAGCACATCTTTAAATTCTCTAAAACAGTAAAAGACTCTCTCCACGAGCTCCATATAAAACATATTTATAGGCCATAACATTGGTTTGCCTAAGATGCTTACATACCCTGAAGCTTAAAGGTAACCAAAGTTTGTTTTCCTTTGTTTATTCAAAATGCATATAATTAAGGATGCAAAAAAGCAGGAAATTTTGATACATGGAAAAACCTGTTTTTCTTCCCAGAATATATATGTATTTTTTTGCAAAATTATATTTATATCAAACTAAAAGAAATATGCATGGCTCTATGTTTTAGTAAATCATTAGAAAACATTCATTTTATTTAACTGGAAAGAAACCCCAACTCATAATTGTTTACTTTGTTATTAAAATTGCAAAAATTTTATGATTTTTTTTTTTTATGAAAAAAGCAAAAGATAAGCATATAGCAAATTGAATTTCACATGAAGTTTACTTCAGTATCTATGTAATGATGACACTAACATATCATACGAGTTTTTTTGTTTCTTATTAGACTCTTATTAAAAATATTAATATGTCACATACATTATTTGTATCTTACCACATGGTGAGTTTTATATCTTTGTTTTTAATAATAACTAATGAAAATAATATATATATATTCAGAGTTGAAAAACCGGTTACAATAAGAAGCAACGCCAAATCTATGCAACTGGGTAGTAGCGTTCTCAACTCTTTGTATAATGATGAAGATATAGTGACTGTGAAAGTGGATCGAGTAATAGTGATAACGGGATGCTTCAAAAAACTTTTGAAGCCTTTTCAAGTCCTGCCTCTTTTAAATAATATAAAATATTTGATTAAACTTTATTATTCTTTTAAATAATATATTTGATTAAACTTTATTATTCTTTTAAATAATATATTTGATTACAGCTTATGACTGGTATATCAATAACATTTATTAAATTTTGTAACCCAAGTTCCATAGGTAGAATAAATCACAATAGTAGTTTATTCCTTGAAAACTTTCGAACCAAACTATTAAAATGAGATTAAATAACTTAAAACATAGACTCCATGTGTGTAGAAACTTAAACACAATATAATAAAATATTTAATTTTACGGGATGCCCATGGATTTTCATAATAATCCAAGAGTTGGGTTTTGAAAATTTCCTTGGAAAATTTTGGCTTCCTTAGGTGGGAAAAAAAAACATGGTTTTTTTTCAGAAGTATCCATTTTTTCCAGGCCTTTACATCTCTACTTATAATCTGTGAAGTTTACATGTAAAAAGTTTGCTTTCCCTTGTTTATTCAAGATGCTTAGAATTCCTTGAAGCTCAAAGGTAACAGAAGTTTGTTTTCCCCCTTGTTTATTCAAGATGCTTACATTTGAAGCTCAAAGGTAACAGAAGTTTGTTTTCCCCTTGTTTATTCAAGATGCTTACATTTGAAGCTCAAAGGTAACAGAAGTTTGTTTTCCCCCTTGTTTATTCAAGATGCTTACATTTGAAGCTCAAAGGTAACAGAAGTTTGTTTTCCCCTTGTTTATTCAAGATGCTTACATTTGAAGCTCAAAGGTAACAGAAGTTTGTTATCCCCTTGTTTATTCAAGATGCTTATATTCCTTGAAGCTTAAGGATAACAAAAGAAACTTACCGTAGGCTTCGAACCCTTCTTCCTTTTACTTTTTCCTTCTCCAAGTCTAAGTGCAACTAAAAAAAAATGATATAATACTGTAATCTTCAGCATAATTAAATAACACCATAGTGGAAAATTTCAGAACGCAAACAGAGAAAGAGTGCAATTGCAAAGCTAGTAAAGAGCTATTATTTTATCAGAATCGCTGAAGTTCATTCGTACCGTGCATGACAGTTGAACACACAAGACTTCTAGTCCACAAACACGGCTCGACGGAATTTACTAAATTATACAAACAAAGGAATACCACACGCGAAGGTCTTTAAATGCAAATCTTTTTGTACTGGAATCACTAACGGCAAGATCAACAACTCAATAAATAGAATGGCAGAAGGTTGGTGCCGTGGCAGTTAAGGAAGTGAAAATCAGAGTGACTCCAAAATACAAGGATCAGAATATACAGCATTATGTTAAGGTATTATTACCCTCCGCAGGGATAACACAATTGCCAAATATGGTCAACACAAGAAAGCCTCCGGGGCGAGAATTTTGTGAGTTTTCGTGGGGGAATTTATTATACTATAATTTTTGCCACCCACGTATTAATTACAGCTCAAACTAGAGCTTATGTAATTTTGGAGAAAAAGAGACGCTTTCCCCATCCTGGATTCGAACCAGGGTCCCTCCGTTTAGCCGGAGTAAATGCGTACCAACGCTAACTTATATATACATGAGCAAAAAATAATCTTTATATTTCTTGCTTTTATGTTCTTCCAGCTACTACAACAAGAGTGTCCATAGAGCATCATCCTGCAGTTGATCTGTAGAGAATCATCCTACATACCATCTGTAGAGCGTCATCCTATAGATCATTTGAAGCATCATCATCATACAGATCATCTGTAGAGCATCATCTTCAGGCTTTTAGTATGAACAGTAGCATAGCTATGATGGGCAAGGGGGGCGGTCGCCCTGGGTGCCACAATTCGTGAGGGGGTGGAAATTAGCCTTTAAAAAAAAATTTCTTTTTGTTTTGTCACACCGTTTTAAAGTTTTTATATTTTACCCGCTTGACACCATAAGTTCAGGGGGCGGCAAGACACGCAAATAGATTTTCCTATAATTTTTTTCATTATCCAGGAAAAGCTATTTGTGTCACGAGATAGAGCTCAAAAGATGCTTCATTGATGACATTATTTACTTCTGGGCTTTTCAAACTTTTCTATTTGGCGACCCCTTTTACTCGAGCGAATATTTTAGCGACTCTAGATATAGAGGTATATAAAGTAGGAATAAGAATTATATATGAAACATCTGCTAATAGTAAAGCATAAAAAAAAATCATTCGAAAACAATTCTTTGGTATACATACGAATATAATTTTATCATGTATTAAAGACAAATATTGCTATTCACACTAATGTACTGGGTGTGCTTGTTTTCTTATACGTAAAAGTTTTGCTAAAATTTCTGCAACCCTCAAATTTAGTTACGTGACCTCAGACGGGACCGTGACCCACACTTTGAGAAGCCCTGATTTACTCAATTTAACGAAGTAATAGCACTTGAACAACTACGTTATTCTTCCTCTGGAATCATCGATTCACGTGGTGATGCTGGTCCAATACTCATTGATATCTAAATGACTTGAACGGATCTGAACTGCATGAAGACTATACAGACATAATTTCTTAATTAGTAAATAATTTCTTAATTAATAATTAGGAGAAGAATTGGACCACTCCCCACAGGGGCTTCTCGTATATATTTTTTCAGTGAGATTGGAAGTCTATAGAACGTTGGCCATAGCGCTACAACTTCTATTGACATTGCCTATTTCAGTTGCATCATGTGAAGACTCTTTTAGCAAAATGAAGCTCATTAAAAACAAGTATAATAAAAAAATTTTTTTTTAAAGTCAATTCCTTCAATGCGCTGCTCAAATAAAAGGGAAGAAAGGGAAAAATTGCGAAAAGCAATTTTGGCGACATTTGGCTGTAATTGGCGGCAAGCATTAATCGCCAAATACACCAAAGGAAAGCAAAAAAAATTCATTTAAATTTAATTAATGAATTAATATTTGAAAAAACTGTATTAACATCAAGTGTCATCCACTACAAGTTTAAAAAAATTTATTTGAACTTGATTGGATGGATAGAAAGTATTTTATTAACGATTGAAAATTTGAACAAGATATATAAATATATATATATATATAG
The DNA here is from genome assembly GCA_006491805.2 of Dysdera silvatica. Taxonomy (NCBI): domain Eukaryota; kingdom Metazoa; phylum Arthropoda; class Arachnida; order Araneae; family Dysderidae; genus Dysdera; species Dysdera silvatica. The sequence continues at coordinate 175,235,900 of QLNU02014176.1, read as the reverse complement.
GGAGAGTGTGAGCTAATAGAAGGAATTGAAAAATTAAAGGTTTTGCAGACAGTAAATCATAAAGAGCTACGTTTTGATTGTAAGTATTTGTGCATTGGTAAAGATTCTCATTATATTATTTTTGTCATGGATAATTCCAGAGAAACCTAAAACGTATTTAATAAATCACTCATTTCATAGCAAAACCTGTATGCATTTGAAAATGGCATTTAGTGGGGGGGCAATGTCAGTCACTCGACACTGGCGGTAAAATATCTAGTTACGCCACGAAGTATGAAACAAATAAAAGTGGAGTTTTAAAAATTCAATTGTATTTTAATTAGCTGCTCACATCATCCTTTATATCTCAAGGAGTTCCTCCTTTGGTTAATACATATATATATATGAAAAAAAGGCCAAGCACAACTGAGCTCAGCGGACCAAGGTATTGACACAATCACCCGAAAATCGCTGGTGCGATTCCGGCCTGAGCACGTGGCAAGTTTTCTCTGCTCTACCCAAAACAAAGGTTCAGGGTTCCTACCCATATTGAAGAAACAAATTCCCTGATTTTTTCGACAACAACACCTGACCAATGAGAAGCAGCTTTCAACTGAACTACGGTTGTGGGAAAAAAAGCTTTGTATTAGTGGAAGGTTCGGCTATTCAAAACAGAAGTTAAGAAGGTTTTCCCTTGGCTTTTCCAGGTTTAACCAAAAAATCCCTTTTTTCCCCCAATTTTTAGGGACCATTTTAGATTCCCTGACAATTCCAGATTTTCCAGGAGCGTAAAAACCTTGGATATTCTAAAGCAAACCATAAAAAAAAGTGGAATTATTCCAATTATCTAACTGATATATAAATATCATTAAGTAATATACTGAGGTCCAACATACTTTTTTCCTTTCGTTTCTCCGCTACCGTTTGAAACCATTCTCGCTTTGGCTGTGTCTCTTCGGTCTTGGTCGACACAGCTTTTTCTATCTTCTGCACGTTTTTCTCCACAGACTGCAGTTCCTTCTCTTCCTTTTCCTCTCTCATGACTTGCGATAGATCATCTTCCAGTCCAATGATCTGTTCTTGGAATTTTGCAATGATTTCTTGAAAGAAACGTATGAAAACAAATAAAAATAATTGACTTAAGGTGCTTTACAATCTATTTTATGCTTGCTTTGGGCTATCATCTACTGTTATAATGATACAGTGAAACCCGCTTAGAACGATATTGTATGGACCAGAATAAAATATGGTCATAGATAACATATCACCACATTGCACCCGATATGCTCCATAGCTTTCAGGATCACGAAAAATATTGTTATAGAGATTTCGTTGCATAGTAAAATCCACCTACAATAATATGCCCCCCCCACTCACCTCCAACAAATATACAGCGTATCATGTTCAACATTATCTATAACGATATATTTTCCTGGTCGCTTGAGTATTGTTATAGACAGATATGTATTGTTCTAGGCAGACTTAATTGTATATTATTTAGCAACCATAAAGAACGAGACGAGATACAAGAGTTCTCAATTAGGTGTAGAAGTCATAGGAGTCAAACTGAACTTTTAAAAATGACTAAAATCATGCTCAACGTCATAGATCAATCAATTTCATAGATGAAGCAAAAGCACAGGTTAATAACACTGAGTTACAAATTTCTAATTCATAGATTTAGGGTGCTCAACTGATATCAAGGAAAGATGATATGAAGGAACTTCACATATGCACACAGGGATGTAGTAATTAAAAAAGTTTGGGGGAGGCTCAAGCAGTTAAAAAAAAAGATCAAGAAATTAAGGGGTAAAGTGAACAATGCATTCAGTTATAAAATTGGGGGGACGACTTGAGACACCCCAGAAAGCCTTCCTTCCTTTCCTATGCTACCACAGAAACGTTAAACGTAGAAGGAGTGTATTCCGAAGAAACGACTTTATTCCCACAAGGGAAAATTATCTTTGCATCTAAAACAAACAAACAAGGCTTTCAATGACAGAATATTACCAGTTCTCACCTATGGTTCAGAGACTTCAAGGGTGTGTCCAAGGGTAAAGAGAAAAGAAAGCAATGTAAAAATTGCAAATAACCTAGAGGAGAATGAGAGGGACATGCTTAGAATAACTAGAAAAGATTGAAAATGAAATCCTTATATGGCAAACGAGGGTTGAGGACATGACATAAAAAAAGAAAAAAAAAAGAAGCTTGTATGGAAATGAAACACATCAAAAGAAGAACAGGTAAATGATGGTTAGTGACCAAGGAATCGTCTTCAAATAGGATGAATGAAATAAGAAAATAGATTGGAGTAACATGGAAATGAATTATCTAGAATAAACAGGTATGGAAGGCATTTGGAGAGAGACAGAAGCATAGAGATTTAAAAATCATAGGGGGGGGGGCCTTAAGTGATTTTAAAAAGGACCATGCGAATCAACATTAAAAAAAGTGCCTAGATATTCAATGGAAGAGGATTCAGTTCTCCGCCCCCCACCCCCCCTTCATGTGTCACAGCCCGGAGAGATCTTCAAGAACCGAACTGACATTTGTATATACAGTAAAACTTCTGTATATAGAAATTTTTTATATAGTGGAACCTGATAAAGTGACCACTTTTATAAGAGAGAACCTGGTAGTGATTTAGTCATGCCGATACGAAAATCTGTCGTGTAGGTGACCATTGAAGTCCAGTCCAACGGTTGGTCACTTTAGACAGGTTCTACTGTACACAGTGGCGCCGACTTCATGGGTTCGAGACACTTTTTGCACCCTCAATAATTTTGTTGTGGGTTCCTCGAACCCATAATATTTTTGCTCGTGGGGAAAATACGCATACAGAAATATATGCACAAAGTTTTTCGTCATCGATTCTTTAAGATTTTCATTATTCATACCCTGTTCTCTGGATCTTTTATAAAAGAAAATTCTTTGTTTTGTTTGGGTTCACAGAAAATACGAAAGTCTGGTCCCTAGATCTGCATTCAGAGATGAGAACCTTTAGCTTTTATTTTTGGAACCTCCAATAACTTTTCAAGTCGGTACTTATAATTGCACATAATTATTTTTATTAATTTATTTTAATAATTTATTAATTAATTATATAATTAATTTATTTTTGATATTATGAATCCCCATGAATATTATACAAAAAATGCTTCTATAGGTTTAATTTTTTTCCCCCACGACAAATCAGGATTTTTCACTCGCGATGCTGATGTTATGAAAAACATGTAAAAAATAAAACGAAGACATCACAAGAGAAAGGGAAGGATAATGGAGGCCAATTCAAAGCCAATGGACAGGCTAAAAGGGATACTGTATGTTAGAGCAGACCAGTAAAAAAAAAAAGGGCAAGCACTCAGTACCAGTGGGATTGATAACCAGGCTTTCCGCAAGGTAGTTAAAGGTGCCATCCCCACGGGACAAAATGGCTTCCTTAGAAAGCATCACCCAAATGAGAAATATCTTACCTTGAGGAATGACTCTTCTTTTAACCGAATTTTTCGCCGCTTTCAAAATTTGCTTTAACAGTTTTCTTTCTTGCTCACCGACCATAGATACAGATCTAAATAGAAATGACATATAGCATTAAAAAACAACAACAAAACAATAACTAAGCAAACTGATCTTCAAATACGCTGAATACAATGTTGAAAATCAGACACGATAAATGAGATATACATATATCTAATCTCTTGTATGCATTCATGCATCATGTGACATAACATACAATAAGTAATAAGTTCCATTATATCCTTGCCATGACAATTTTTTCCCATTAACTCATGGTAACAGATATACACTATTTATTAAAAGTAGCAGTGTGTGTGTGCCGGACGACCCAAATGGACGATGCCAATACCAGTTGAAGTGAGTTTTGTCATTAAATTACAAGAGTTCCCTAATTCCTATAAGTAACCTGTTATTAAAATAACATGTTATTGGAACCTGTTATCCAGTTGAAACAAGGAAGTCAGAAGGTGCTATTCAGAAATAGCAGTATAGCCCATCACAAGACACAACCACTCGATGATTGAGGCGCAATCAAAATGAGAGAATATCTCATATTCATTATATATATATATTGTCATATATTATCTCGCAAATTCAGGAAGAAGACCCTCCCTCCCTACATATATGGTTCATAATGGACAAAATGTCACACTGATCATACTGTTAATCATACATTCACATTAATTATACATTCTAAAAGTTTTGTATGAAAAAAATCAATCTGTGTTTGTACACAAGCACACACCATTTTTCCATATAAAGCTTGAAATTTCTAAAACCCATTCTAGGGAATAAATACAAATTGACAAATGTCCTTCTCTACAAACCTTCCGCTTCGACCTGCCCTGGCTGTCCGACCAACACGATGAATGTAGTGCTGAAACGTACACGGCAATGTAAAGTTTATGACCTGTAAAATAAGCATTAAAAAATCGGAATCATTTGTTCAAATTTTATGCAATAATGACATCTATGGCAATGGCAAATACAGAAATCTTTTAAGGGAGGAATTTGTTTTTGATTTCTAGTTTTAGCAAAGTGTAAAATACTTTTCATTTTCCATGATATAATCCTGACTCAAGAGAGGGGCAATTGCCCCCCCCAACCTATGGTCATACACAGCTTTGCTTTCCATTTCATGGTATAAGGACACCTACGACGGCAGATACAGAAATCTCTGAAGGTGGGGGGGCAAATTTGTTTCCGATTCCTATTTTTAGCCAAGTGTCCAGTACTTTTAATTTCATTTTCATGATACAATATTGATTTAAGGGGGGGACAATCACCCCCCTTGGATCTGCCAGTGACCTACGTTCATCCTGTATTGGTTTGTTTACATTTCATGGTATAAGAACACCTATGGCAATGGCAGATACAGAAATTTTTTAAGGGGGGGGGTGGATTTGTTTCCAATTCCTATGTTTAGCCATGCGTCCGGTACTTTTCATTTCATTTTCCATGATATAATTTTGGCTCAAGGGGGGGGGCAATCGCCTCACTCTGGATCCATCCATGATCTACGATCATGTTGCATTGGGATCTACAGTTCTCCAAGGAATTCAAACTTCTCTTGAATAGGGAACTAAACTCTGGAATGGGCATAAAAAAACAAACGAAAATTCGAAAATTTCCATGAACGTATCCTCATTTCGTTTGCTGTTTAAAAGCATCCGCATATTTTTAATTTGTGAGATGCAAAAATTAATGTCAAATGACTTATTTTGTAGTACATTGAAGAGAACATCCGTAAGTCCAAAAATATGGTTAAAAACAACAACCAAAAGTGAAAATTCAAAGTCGTTAAATATATTTAAATAGCCGACACTCTGCCTAAGCGAAGTTTGATCGGAGGTTGGATCGTTCATAATCTCAGTAAATACTTCTTTTAAAGAATCCCATTCTTTATTTATAACACTCAACATGTTAGAGTTTGATGTCCATCGCGTAATAACAGAAGTAGGAATTCGTCTTCCGACGACTGTATCGACCACGTGAGTTCGTTTGGCAGAATGATGAAAAAATGCAGGTATGTCGCTTTTAGTTGCAAAAAATATGCGACACTGTGAAATGCTGTTGCAGCTTTGTTGTAGCACTAAATTCAGAGGATGTGCCAAACAGTGAATAAAAACTATTTGTGGTGCTACTTCTTTAATTTTGGACTGAAGACCATTTAAGTGCCCTGACATTGCGCTTGCCCCATCAAAACATTCTCCTATAAGTTTTGATTTATAGTTAAATTTTTCGAGGCATCTTGATACAAGGTTAAACAATGCTTCGGCAGTCCGATTGGAACTGACGTCATAAAATCCCAAAAATCTTTCCACCAGCAATAACATACCTAATTATGATACTACATTGAGATTTTTGGACAATATCTGTGGAATCGTCTACTTGTATAGAAAAAAATGCAATCCTTTATTTCTTTTTCGATATGTTCATTGATATATTGCCAAATGCAGTCAATTATTTCATTCTGAATAGTCTTAGAATTGCCGGCAAACATGGGTGTGATTTTTCAAAAGTGCTCATGAATGTCCACAGGGCTTATCGAAATAAAGGTTTCTAACAATTCTTTAAAATTACCATGATTAGTGGAGGTTACATCTTTGTGATGACCATGAAATGCTAATTCTTGCTTCCCCAAGTAAAGAACAGCACGAATAGCCAATTGCATGAAATGTCGATTAAGCTCCACTTGAAGCGTTTAATATATATTGCCTAAAGTATTCTTTTAAAGCATCCTCAATACCACTTAAATTTTTCTTTAGATTTGAAAAACATAATGTACAATCCACATGGTAAAAAAACCTTCATGTTTGTGAAGAGCAAGTGCAACGCTAACAAAACGGACGAGTCACCACTGATAATAGTGGGATAACCCCTACAAAATTAATTATTGATTTCGTGCTGGCAAACATACCGCCTTAACTCCTGGAATGTCCAGCCCTCTCGCAGCAACGTCTGTCGCAACTAGAACGTCCACTTCTTCCTCTCTGAACTTCCGCAATGACTCCAGACGTTGTGGTTGATTGAGATTTCCGTGAAGCTCTGCACACTTTATTCCGAGTAGTCCCAAAAGGATGTGAAGCCGATGCACTTGCTTTTTCGTTTGAACGAACACCATCACATGGTCTTGGAAAGTTCGAGACAGAAGGGCTGGATGGGAAAGCAATATTAATGAATTAATTACAATTAATAAATGGTTCTGAGAAAACTGATTCGATGATAATTACCTGCCAGGATTGCTTCCCTTTCTGCTTCTTTGTTTGGCCGAATGCGAATGAACTCCTGATGAAGGTTGTATGCGACTTCGGTGTTACTGTTGATGAAAATCTTAATGGGATTCTTCAGAGATGAGGCTGCCAAATCTTTAACCTGAAATAGAGGGAACACAAACGTTATTTATTTGTATTTTCATGTCTCAAGATGGGAACCAGAGTTGGCTGGGATGGAAGCATCAGTTTAACACGACGCCCAAATTCCGCCATGCTCGCACATAGCTGAGCTGATTGGGAATCGAACTCAGTGTGGTAAATTCAACAGTGATATTCGTGAACAAACAAGTGTCTACGAAATATAATACTAACGTCTTCATTCAGGGTAGCTGAGAACAGCATAGTTTGACGTGTGTATGAGCACTCTTTTATGATTTCCTTCATCTGTTCGGCAAAATATTCGTCCAAGATCCTGTAAAAAGTGGAAGTAACTGAGTCAAAACAAGGAGCTTAACATTTTCCCTGGTTTTTGGATTAGAAACACGAAACTAATTAATTAACCAAAATGCAATTATTTAGTAACATTTTCTGATATTCATGTTACCTGTCGGCTTCATCTAATATGAGAATCTCGATATGGTGCAAACTAAATGTTGGCGTGTTTTTCAAATGATCGAGGAGACGACCAGGTGTTGCAATAATGATGTCGGGTATGCTTCGAAGAGCCATTTCCTGCGCTTTCAAATCAAGACCACCTGAAAAAAAAATTGCTCATCTCATTTGCGCAGCTAACCTCGAGGTCTGTGGGGTGCGGTTGAAATCTCTACTCCAAAGCTCTGCACATCGATCCACTTGTAATTTTCATTTTTTTTAATGGGGCTAAACCATCCCTAGCTCCACGCAGTATTATGCCAGTAACTCATTGTTTTAAAAGCCCAATTCAATGGACAATACTGTGCTGCATTTCTTTCATTTGTTTATGATTTTATGGCTCAAGGACTATAATGGTCATACAGTGCCGGGACCTACTGTTTTCCAAGGAATCTGAACCACTGGACCTACAATTTCCCGAGGAATCTGAACCTCTTATGGTCTAGGGAACCAAACCCTGAACTACAGCATGCAGTGCGATCTTTTATGAGATCTCCAAGTAAGTGTTCTTTGCACCACTGGGAGTTGAACCTGAGTTAACGGCATACTAGGCAAACGCATTACCACACAGCCCCAATGTAGGGCTGCATTTCTTTCCGAGCATGTGTATATACAGGGCTCGGACAAATGTCAGCAAACTGCACCCATCAGGCAAGAATAGTACTCGCTTGCCTTAATAAGAAAACCTAGAAGGAAAATAAGATTTCCTATTCGCCAACTTCAAAAATCAAGTGCCCAGTAGCATCTGGATTTACAGAACCCTGTGGATACGGTCCCAACTGTTCACCATTTGGGGCAAAGTCCTTGTGCCATAAAAAAATTCAACTAACATCGATTTGAGATTACACCCACAGTAATATAAGGGTGCAGTGGTAACACATTTGGCTACCCCATTCATAATTCGAGTTCGATCTCAATCCGGGTTATCAAGTGCTGACCGCCCCATAGAACTGCAGGTCCTGTCACAACAGGATCTTAGTCATCTTTGTGGCATAAAAACAGAACCATGCAAAACGGACATTCGCAGAATTTCAAACGCTTTACTCTTTGCAACAACAACAAAAGTACTACCATGCTAAAAAGCTAATGGTCTACAAGCGGAAGTCAACGTTACAAGCAGAAAGTTAAAAAATAAGTTTTGACGTACATTTCAGATGGCCAAGGATGTCTGAAATGTACGTCGAAATGATTTTTTTTCACTTTACTTATATCAGATATTATTACCCTTCTTAAGGTTAACATAGTTATCAAATACTGGTCAATGCACAAAGTCTCCGGGGCGAGCTTTTGTGGGGAATTTATTACGATAAATAATTTTGACACCCACGTTGAAGATCAGTCTAGAGTTTTTTTAGTATAAGAAAAAGAGACATCATCCTCACCCCAGAGTAATAATAATATCTTACAACCTTGTATACAGAGAAGAGGAGCCGTTGTCGTTGTCGGCCTAGTGGTTAAGGTACTCTAGATAAACAGTGAAACCCTAGTTCGACTTATAGCGGGGACAACGTCTCTTTCTCTCCTATACTAACGCTAGATTGAGCTTCAACGTAGGTGTCAAAGTTATTTATAACTTTATTTTATGCCTTTAATGCTGACTTCCTCTTGTAAATCTAATCTGCATAGTGTTAATTCAATTATCTTGTGCAACAAGTTGGCTGTTATGGTCTTATGGCAGGAAAGGGGGGTCATCATGCAGCCAAACAAAGTGAGATTGTAAATGTAAGATTTCTAATAAAAAAATATTTTTTTATCAAATTAGACCTTACAGAAAAGTAGAATGTGTACAGTAAGCTAATGCATAATTAATAAACTCCTGGTTTTACCTGCAGCAAGGGCAATCTGCACTTTGGTGAACTGCGCAAGTTGCTTTGAAACTTGGTATACTTGAACTGCCAATTCCCGAGTTGGTAATAACACTAACACTCGTGAAACGCGTCGGTCCCTTGGCTTGAACAGCAATCGCTCCAGCACTGGTAACATAAACGCAGCTGTCTTTCCTAAAATGCCGCAGTAAAAATAGGAAATGGAAAGATAATGCTCACTGTATTGCATAATTTCACAGTAAACATCGATTGCAAAGAAATATTCCAAATGTAGCCTATGCGGTTGCAGTAATAAATTTTTGCAAAGCAAGTTTTTTGCTGACTGACCTGTTCCTGTAGCAGCACAGCCGTAGATATCCCGTCCCATAAGAGCAACAGGCACTGTCGCAGCTTGAATAGGTGTTGGATGAAGAAAATTCATTGCAGTGATTGCCTGTATAATAAAACATTAAAAAAAAATATGACCTTATGTAGGGTAAGGTGGGCTTAACTGAGTACAAGGCTTAACTGGTACACTTAGCAGAATTAGAATTTCCCGATTGAAATTCACTATTCTTTTTAACTGTGGTGTACACAACCAGATGGCGGTACTTCTCCATAAATTTTGGATTTTGTTATCCCCTTCATTTTCGTTTCATTTGCAAAAACGTAGAATCATTTGCCGGATGTAAATTTTTATCTTTTTGTATAAAGCGCATATTTTTATAAATGTACCGAATTATATTTTGGATTTGTGTTTTCAGTGTTACGTAACTACTTGAAATTTACAAACAGAAACAATTAGCACCAAGGATGCATTTTCAGGTAACATATTTTCATTTTTGAACTTTGGGGTTAACCGGCTCACAACCAAAGGGGTTAACCGGCTCATGGACCAGTTAACACCATGTTTGTTGTTAGTAAACACTTGTAATTCAGGGACAGATTACCGCACGGGCCCGGACCTCCCAAAAGCTATAAAATTAATAAAAAAATATAACTTTTCATTTATTTTTTTTTCTGCAAATTCAAATATGAAATGTAAAATTAAAAAAAAAAAAAAAAAAGAGGAAATTTTTACTTTAATTTGTATTATGTATAGGGGGTGGGGGCCCTAAAACTTGTTTGGGCCCAGGGCCCCTGGAAAACTTTGCTGGACCCTGCTGTGATTTACTTAATTTAAAGTATAGCCTATTATTAATTCACTTCTTTCTAAATTTCTTTATTCTAAAGTAGTATATTATTAATCCACTTAGGTAGGCTATAATGACGAGAAATAGAAAGTGAACTAAAGCAAATAGATCTTATTCCAAAGATGATTTAAAGGAAGCTGTGAAATATGTAGTTGAAAAAAAAAAGATGTCAATGAAAAAGGTAGCTGCTATGCTTTACTATTCCAAAGATAACTGTATCCAGGTATGTAAAAAAAATTGATAGTTTCGGTAGATAAATATATCAATTTTAGATCACAAAATGAACATCTTTGTATATTTTCTGTTGAGGAAGAAAAAGTACTAAAAAACTATATTCAAAAAGCGGTTGATTTATTTCACGGCCTAATAATGCTTGTCATCTAGCTCATGGGTTTGCAGTTATGAACAATAAAATTTCAAAAACTAATTGGCAAGAAAATAAACTAGCAGGAATTGAATGGTTGTGATTATTTATGCAACGTCAAAACCTAACTTGACGTACACCTGAACTACCAGCCTAAGTAGTTGCACAAGTTTTAACACGACAAATGTCAACATTTTTTTTTTTCAATTTGAAAGATGTCATGGATCGTTATAAGTTAAAGGTGCATGAGACTTTTAATTTAGACGAAACTGGTCTGACAACTGTGCACAAGCCCCCAAACGTTTCGGCAGAAAAGAGTCAAAAGTTGTCGGTCAGGCAACATTAGCCGAAAGAGGGAATTTAGTTACCTTATGCTACATTACTGGAGCCACAGGGAAAGCTTTGTCTCCATTTTTAATATTTCCTCGTATGCATTTCAAGGAGCATATGCTAAAAAATGTTCCATTAGGAAGCAAAGGTCAAAATGCTTCAAAATCTGGTTAGATGATAGCCGATTTATTTCATGATATACTAAAAAACGCTTCGCCGAGCATGAAAGACCGACAGTTGAAGAACCAAAGTTAATCATACTTGATAATCATGAGAGCCATTTAAGCATTAAAGCTTTACATTTTGCAAAAGACAATGGCATTTTATTACTGATGCTCCTTCCTCACTGCAATCACAAATTGCAGCTGCTTGATGTTGCTGTTTTTGGCCTTCTGAAAAAGCATGTTTATGCAGCATGCAACGACTGGATAACAAATCATCCAGCTCAACCTACAACAATCTATGACATCAGTGAGCTTTTAGGAAAAGCATTTCCACTGGCTTTTATGCTAACCAATGTTTGCAAAGCATTTCTTGCAATTGGAATTGTTCCTTTTAATTCTACAATTTTCTATGAAGAGGTTTTTCTCCAGAGATGGTGACAGATCGACCAGAGCCTGAAAATACAACGTTAGAAACACAAGATGCATCTTTATTAAACCAAATACAGGAAACTCTGTTAGCTTCAGCAATGGAGAATTCTTTAGTAGAAAATGATGTGCAAGATGATGTAAATAACGTTCAAGTGGTCTTGCCATCTAGTTCTCAATGCAGACGATCAGACTGTATCAACAAGTTCTACATGTGTGAATATCATCTTGCCTGAAATCAAAGTCGTGCAAGATTTTAAAATCTAGGAAAAAAAGAAAAAGTTGTGTGCTAACATACACAAATTAAAAACCAACTTGAGGCAGAAGCCCAAATTTGTGCTGGGAAAAAAATCGAAGAAGTTTAAAGAAACCAAACCTAAAAAAACGAAAACATATAGGCCTAAGCCCAAAGAAGAATATTGGAGAGGAGGAGGATTGTGCAAGGGTTTCATTGGGAAGGGTGGCCGCCGGGGGCGGCGCTGTAATCCCAGACAGGACGCTTGAACAGCGTAATCAGCCGCCGAGGCGGCTGAGGGGGAGATGGATTGCCGATCAACACGGCATTCATAGATGCACGTTCACGTAAAGTCGTCATTCAACGCACACCGAAACCAGCTGCCGGGGGGCCGCCACGGGGAACGGCCACGGCCCAGGCAGCAGGACCGGAGACACCCCCATGGGCCAGCCGAGTAACCTACAGGAACCGGCCAAGACCGGAAAGGAAGGTGTTTAGCACAGCCACGGAGGCAGCGCGAAGGCGGGGGGATCCGGTGGGATCCAGGAGGTCGGACAGACCTGGTGGCGAGGCGAGGCCTAAACGGCGGCGGGCGAGAAGGAGCTCCTCCCTGAGGTAGCCGTAGGCCGGACACCGCAAGAGAATGTGTTCCAGTGTTTCGTCAGCACCTTCCTGACACTGGAGACACACAGGCGACGGGAGTTGCCTAATGCGGTGGAAAAGAAGAATATTCTGATTCAAGTGAAGAGAGTTTAGGCCTATCAGATGTTCGATATGACGACAGCTCTTCTTTTGATTTGGCAGAATCGGTGGATGGAGATATCGATAGTACATTTTTAGATAGCTGTTTTGATAATGGAGATTTTGTAATAGCAGCCGTTTATGGCAAGCAAATAGTAAAAAAATATGTTGCCAAAGTGATTGAAAAGTTTGATGATGGTTTCACTGTACAGTGGTTGCTTAATCGCAAAGGTACAAAAAAATTTTTACACACCTAGTGAAGAATTTGCCTATGTCCAAATTCAAGATAACCTAATGAAACTACCTTCACCCAAATTTCATATCGAGAGTGGACGTTTCCCGAATATGTTTTCCTTTAATTTTGATTTTTCAGATTATAATATTTTGCAATTTTGAGAACCCTATGAACATCAAAGTTTATAAGAATGTATCAGAATTATTATTAATCTTTATATTTTGTATAACTACGCATATTATTTTGTTGTGTTAGACTTTTGAAAATATATACCAGTTAACATGAGTTGGTATGTACCCCATGAGTGGGTATAACTGGACTACTCGATCTACTATTTAAATTTTTTAAATATGACAACACCATAACATTATAGTAAAGATGAAACGACACACTGCGCAAAATATTAAATAAAATAAAACACATTAACACAGTTTAAATAAATACAATGGTTTATAGCTATTTCGGAAGCGCATTTAGGCTTCCTTCTTCAGAACCTTAAGGTTCTTCTGAAGAAGGAAGCCTAAACGCGCTTCCGAAATAGCTATAAACCATCGTATTTATTTTAACTGTGTTAATGTGTTTTATTTTAGATAATCATAACATTAGTTAATAAATTTTGCAATTATATTTTATGCCCAAATATTTCTTTTAATAAATAAATGTACAATAAATAATAAAAGTGCTTTAATTCTTCAAGATTTGTTCGATTGAAAAAAAAAAAATTTACTCAGTTAACGCCACCTCAGTTTACCCTAATGGAAACAATCATGTAATGCAAATAATTATATATTAAAGAAATGTGTGCAATCATGTCCTCGAAAAATGTAAAAGTCAAGACACTGATGGTTGGTTGTATTTCTATAGCGCAAGGACATCAAGGATCATTCTGTGACAGACAAAGTGCACGACATTGATGACAAACGACTCATATTAAGGTAATGAACATGTTAAGAACCATGTGCAACCAAATTAGCATCTACAATGAAAGAAATTACCATATATGGGAATCATGTGCAAACATGTTATTACAATATATGTAAACATATAATTCAAATTCTTCTGATTAAAATAATTTAAACCTGTGACCATTCATAATGCAGACAGGTAATAATGTACAATGTGAACATGCAATAAAATGTAATGTATAGCATAAACATATAATAATTTACAATGTATACACATAATTTCCAATGCAAATACGTAATAATTTATACCGTAAACATGCTACTAAAATAATGTAAAAATAGCATGAACACATATAAAAGATAAACAGGTTTTCTTCTCATGTGCATGTAAAGAAGGGTTCTTATTCACATTAAAGGGGGGACCCCTCACATTTCCGACAAAATTCACCTACCAATTGCAAACAAAACTTTGAATTGAATTATGGCTTTGGGAAAAATAGTTTCACATTCTCGTGAAATTTAGTTATTTAGAACGGAAGTTATGAGGATTTTATATAAATTTTCCAGGTTTGGAAAAAAAAAAGAAAGTTTTTTCCTATTAGGGATAATTTTCAAATTTTCTGACAATTCCAGGTGGATGGGAACCTTTCAACGGTACACGAAACTCCACTTCCTTGAAAAATAATTAGAGATAACAAATACAAAACATTGCTTTTGTACTATGTAGAGTAGAATTCTATGAGGAAAGCACAGAATTGCAAAGCCGTAGCTATAAAACGGAAAATACACAGCAAAGGAAAATAATACAACCTTCTGCAATGGCCGAGAGATATTCATCTGTTGGAAAGTCATTGAGACATCATACTCAATCTGTTCTCCCATCACGGCATCATTATCTTGCTTCTACAAATTATTAAATAAAGATCAATTAGGTTATGACTATTAATTAAGCTGTAATTTATTAATTAAATTGCAACATATACAACTAAGATTCTTCTTTCGAAAATAGAGTAACTTTTTTATTGGAAAGAATTAATGCCTTTTGCAGGGGATAATGAAAAAGTTACTTTTTTATTATCTGGTCTTTTCCGTTTCTTCTTCTTCATTTTAAGAACATCTACAAAACATTCAGTAACATATATAATCAATTACAATAAATGACAATAACATACATAACCAATATAATAACAAATAGCAAACTACATAGCAATAACACAATGTATTAAATAATAGCAATATTAATAACAAAACTTTATATCAGTGACATTCTTGTATGTAGAAGGGCATATAGATCATATAAATATACAATAGTATATATTATACTGTGGTTATGTATACTGCAGGGTTCAAAATTAGTGGGTGCACAGATGCACTGTGCACATGAAATTTTATTCGTGCAGGTAAATTTTTAATTTGGATGAACGCAGTGCACACGACTATTCAAAACCATGGCTACATACATTTATTTTTCAAGGACAGTGAAATATGGAATAATTTTAAACAATTTTCTTAATGTATCTGCATTTGATTTTTTTTAAAAATTTTATTACAAACGAATGTTCAATTCTTTTGAAAAAGTGCATTTTTTTTAGCTTACGTACTTAAACGTAATTCTGGGTGGCTACAGAATTTGTGAAAAAAAATTTCCTGACATTTCCTTGATTTTCAGAAAATTCCCTTAAAAATTGTCTGATACACATTGCTGTGTACATTATCATTTAAAAAACAAAGATGAAGAAATTAATAACAGCCGATTTAAAAATATAGAAAACAAACGGAACGTGCACACATGAACTTGTTTCATTTGTTTTCTATATTTTTAATATATAAAATTATATATATTAATAATATATAAATATATAAATTTTAAAAAATTATTAAAATAAACAAATATATAATAATAAGGAATATTTACATTTCTGGAATTTACCTCCAATTCCAGAATTTTAAATATTCGATATCTAAGCAATTATTTCACATAGAAACATCAAGTCTTTTTTATTTGACTAAATATAGGGCAATACTTTTGTAATAGGAATGTTTTGTTGTAAAAGGCACACACAAAAAGTTAAATCCTCGCATAATTTGAGTGTCTTTAGTAACAGTGATAAATTTCACTGTTTTCTCCCGAATCCCCCCGACTAACAATTAAAAGGTAAATGCGATAATATCTATACTGAATCACCTTTTATAATGAGTGATATATATAATAGTGTTTGTTTGTGGTTTTACGGCTCAAGGGCTACAATAGTCATGCTGAGCCGGACCTACTGTTTTTCGAGGAATCTGAACCTCTGGACCTACAATTTTCCGAGGAATCTGAACCTCTTAAGGCCTAGGGAACCAAACCTGAGTTAATGGCGCATTTGGCGAATATGTTACCACATTGTCCCACATAATAGAGGGTTTCTCAAATTTTAACTGGTTTGCCGAGAGCTAGTTTCTCTATCCAGCATATCACAAGAAAAAAAAAATATTTAATAACCGGCTCATATTCTACAGAAGATTTTAACACAGCCAGTTTGCCTGCAACCGATTCTAGCTCACCACTAGTGGTACCATAATATGATATCACCACTAGTGGTACCATATTATGGATTTAAGGAGGTAGGTTAATGAAGGCAGACTGTTGCTTCATATTCAGTAACATGTTTAACGGTAAGTTTAGATATTCATTTTACAAATCTCATCATAAATTTATACTTGAAGAAATCATGAAATACAATAGAACTAGAAAATAAAATGCGAGATTATTTTTTTTTATACCCTCTGGATCATCATCTTCATTTGATTCCGAAAGTGCTATATCTTCCATTTCTCCCTCTTCATCCTTTTCTTCTTCATTTACCTTTGCCTCTTCCTTCTCATCATCATCATCTTCATTCTTTTTCAGCTAAATTCACAAATTGGTTTAAGAAAAACTAGGCTCGTAATTAACATTTTTAGCAAAATTAAGAAACAAAACCTGCAAAGGTTGTTTTCATGAAGGAAAAAAGAAATTACATCAAATATGAACATTCGCAGTGCAAATAGTTCCTTGCTTTAGTGCAATTAAACATGGCCTAAAACCAACTGCTCTTGGCTCATAATAACTAGAGAAAATAAAATTCACCCCAGACGACTCAAATCAGCGATCTTTGAATCACCATCTCAGTGATTTGGCTGCCGGGTCACTAAGAACAAGACTGCTGGATCTTGATCCAGCAGTCAAGACATTGGGGTGTTAACCCAGAAGTCGCCAGTTGAAGTCCAGTTCGAATGTGAAGCAAACTTTCTTTCCTCTGGCCATTATGAAACAAATACAGATTTCAGTACGAAGCATAAAAAACTGGAGTTAGACAACCATAATAGATTAATTTCCTCATAAAAGCCATTCAAAGGTATCGCTTTGGTAAACACGACGCGAGAAAAGAACCGTGCATGGCTGTGTTCGGTAGCCTAGCAATCGAGGTATGACAACGGTAATCCAGAGGTTGCTTTTTGAGCATGTGGAGAATTCCATTTCTTTTAGATATGACATGCCAAAAAAAAAATAGTTCAAATAAAACCTTAAAACGCAAAGTGTTTAACCACAATGTTTAATTCCTCTAATACATCATCCTCAATTACTCAAGGAGATTCCTTTGGAAACCACATGCAGATGAGAAAAGGGCCATGCAGAGCTGCACTTGATGGCTCAATGGTTGAAGCGCTGGAATGGCAATCTGAGGAACAATGGTTCAAATCCAGCCAGGGTGTGGAGCAAATTTCCTCTATTTTGGCTATAATGAGGTAAAACAAAGTAGATTCTAACATAAATCATACAAATCTAATTGTTTATGCTTGTATAGAATGAGGATAACAAAGGTCACGTTGCATTAGGACCTACGGTTCTCCAAAGAATCTGAAACTTTACAGCCTAGGGAACCAAACTCAGAACTAAGATGTGTAGGAAAATAGCACGCATTTTATGAAACCACCGAGAGTCGAACTCAAGAAAATAACACAAAAGATGATTGTTTGCTTGTTTGTGGTTTTACGGCTTAAGGACTACAATGGTCATACTGAACTAGGACCTACGGTTTTCCGAGGAATCCAAATCTCTGGATCTACAATTTTCGGAGGAATCTGAACCTCTTAAGGACTAGGGAACCAACCCACGGACTGCAGTAAGCAGTGCGATCTTTGAGTAAGTGTTCTTTTCACTATTGGGAGTCAAACGTGGATTAAAGGCACACTAGGCAAACACGTTAACACACTGCGCCACCGCAGGGCACACAACAGATGAACATGTTACCACTATGCTACTATACATGGGTGCCCAAACCCACTAGGCATTCAAAAATTTTATTTCCCCGATTCTGCTATGCATTTACTTTAAAAAAATTTACAGTCACATTTTAAAATAAGGTACTTTTTAGCTCATTACTAATTGTCAAGCAGTATCAATTATTTTTGTAGCGTTTTGGTATCTTGTACATTCACTAAAATTTTTGACAGCTTTGAGAAGAAAGTAATAATATTTCTCAGTTCCCCCCAGAAGTACTTTTAATGTTTTCAGTCCCCACTTAGAAGTACTGATATGCATGCCCATGCTACTATCGGATAGTGGACCTATATATTTCTACAAGAAATACAAATTTCTTACAGCATAGGGAACCAATCCCCAGACTGCAGCGAGTAGCTTGTCGGCAAGCATTTTTTTTTCTTTTGCCATTGGGTGTAAACCCAGATTAACAACGTATGAATAGAATACCATTGCAGGGCCTCAAACCTAATTGTAAATCCATTGTAGACTTACCCTTTTCTGTCTCCGCTCTTCTCTAATTTGGGCTATTTTTTCATCTAATGTTGATGCTTTTCGTTTTACGTATTTTTTTATGTCGTTCCAAGCACTGATTTCTGCAAAGGAATCATCGTCATTGAACTTGAAACCGGGTGCAAAACGCACTTGTTCCTCTTCAGGTTCGCTTTCCTGCCAAAATAGTCAAACTTCTTAAATATGGGTAAAGATTGTTACTATAATTCTAAAACTAATCGTCGATTTCACAACAGTTTTATATAATCAAAGTTCCATTTCTTACCATATCCCCAAACTTTCATCAATTTTTTTTATGTTGTTGCACTGAATCTGAGCTATATAAGCTAGTAGCAAAACAGAGATATGTAATGATGAAAGAACAGATGCAGCATTGTCGCAATTTTAGAATTACTAAAAATTGTTAGTTTTACCATTAGCTCCACTAATCTCACCAAGCTGGCACAAAATAAGACTTCTTAATCATAATCTGTTTCAGGATTGGAAATTAACATGAAATTTTATCCACGCATATAATTGAAATTTTGATTTGGGTGCACACAGTGTACTTAACTATTGAAAACGATGTTACTTGTCTTTATTTTCCAAGAACAGTGACATACGGAATAATTTTATATAATTTTCTCCATATATCTGCATTTGCTTTGTATTTTTTTTTTATTACAAATGAATGTTCAATTATTTTTAAAGTTGCATTTTTTTAGCTGACATGCTTTAATATAATTGCTACACTTACATTTTACCTGTTTTTAATGTTGAGGTTTACGTTCTATTATGTTAGTTACTTGTATACCTAACTAGTATTTAGCACACCATCAGAAGACTTGGGTGCACTTGATTTAAAAAGTTAATTTTGACCCTTGATGTATTTAAGCATGAGAGCAAGTTTTGGAGGCTACTTTTCTCACAATATAAACATTACATTTTTACCTAAAAAATACGCTATAAGAAAGTATAGTTATTTCACAATAAATGAAATGGCGATAAATTACTGTTTGTGGCAGTTTCACACAAAAGCCAGCTACCGTAGATACATCGGCAGATTTCTATAAAAAAGTTTCATCCATTTTTTTTCCACCGAACCATTTAATTTAGTTGAATAAACAAATAATTCAGTGTAAGTGTAATAAATATTGTACTAGGATTTTTTACTTTAACCCACCTAGATTTAGGTAGTGGCAGAAAAAAAAAAAAAAAAAATTTTTAAGCACCCAAAGAATCCATGTTCTGCAAACACAACTCAAACGAGGTGACTTATTTTTCCACTATGTGACAGTTTAACTATGCACACTGCAGTGTGCATAGTTGTGTGTATAGTTCTGTATGCAGAGGAGGGTAGAGGGGGTTGTTACCCCCCCACCCCCACTGCAATGAAAATTTTCATGTTTGACATAAGAATATGTGAGTTGTACCTCTGTAACGCCCCTCTCCCATTCAGCAGATAGCCCTCCTTTATGAACTTTTTGCATACACCTATGACTATGCATAACGCCTTTGCTATACATTTTAAAAATATATGTTCATAATTTCTCTGTAAAATAATATTTGACGAAAAGTTCTCTATTTTTATTTAGATATAAGTCTAAATCGGGGTAACTTTAACAGCCAATAAAATGACACAAAAACTGGAGAAAAATCCCTGGTAAAAGATCTTACGTAACTTACACAAAATTCCAATTACAAGAAGCAGTAAATGAAGTCAAATTTGTTGAATTTAGCTGTAGCACTGCTTCTCAAAATTACAACGTCCCACATGGCATAATATAAAATAAGCTGAAAGGTTGGTGCTCCGATTATTCTCTCTGAATTTGCAGAGAATGATTTTTAACCCCTCCCCGCCCCCAAATACAAAATCGTTACCAGCTGCTCCTCAATCCAAAACAGCAAATCTCGCGACATTTACGAGTGCATCAACTGGCAATGTTAATATTGCTGTTACAGTTTCACCTTCTCTGCTGAGTTGTGAAGAGTATTTTATTGTTAAATTTGCCAGCAATAATATCGTACATTTTTATGTTTGTGTTATGCAAGCTTTGAAACACGATGAACAAGTTCAGGTAGAGGTACTGGCATTACGATCTGTTAGGAAATCTAAAAATGTATCCGGTCCTCGGAATAATGATATGATGTATCATATCAATTATTGCCTTATCCAAAATGAATTCATCATGGTGATCATGTGAAATATAAGTTCTCTTAGTAACTTCATATGCTCAGTTGGTTGATTGTGTTTTTACAGCACAAGGACAGCAAGGGTCATTCTGCACCAAACACGGTGAGACATATGCTCAATGGGTCTGTCACTGCAACTACAGTTTGAAATAAGATACTACTATTGGTAACTTTTAATTATGTCAGGATGTGATCTAACTTATGAAAATCTTGCCTTTAGTTTATGCTCTGTTACCATATAACATTTTTTTTCTTTCGTTCTCTACACTGTCTACACTTTTTTTGTTCATATACAGTGACAGCTTAGTAGATGTTAGATTAAATTTTATTTTCTGTGTTATGTTTTTTTTTCACCTTTGTTAACACGAACCGCAAGTCATTTTATTTTAGTAGTAAAGCATTCCTTTAAATGAAATCATTCTTAGCAACGTACAGTGCATATCATCCAATCATCATAGACTATGTACCTATTACTTTATATGTAAACGTGCATAGTGTAAACAGAAAAGGAATGATATCTTTTGAATGCCTGAACCTAGAAATGTCAAATTTGGACCAAAATGTTCATATTTGGAAGCTGCATCTGTTTATGCAATAAATACAT
Organism: Dysdera silvatica; assembly: GCA_006491805.2. NCBI lineage: Eukaryota > Metazoa > Arthropoda > Arachnida > Araneae > Dysderidae > Dysdera > Dysdera silvatica. Next base: position 175,214,567 of record QLNU02014176.1, on the reverse strand, counting down.
GGGGTGCCAAAGTTACCCCAAACCCACTTCAACTTTGGCAGGTCTGTTTATTTTTTTTTCTTATGGAAAAAATATCGTAGGATTTTTTTTTATCACACTCTATCATATACTACACAACAAGACTGAAATAATGCAGTAATTTTAAACTTCTTGGAAGTAACTGTTTAGTTGCAATAGTCGAATAAAGAAAAGAAAGTGCTAATGTTATCCCATTCTACGGTAGCACAAAAATTAGTTTTAAAATGCAAGGAAGCAGAAGTAAGGAATATGGAATTGGGGAAGGGGGCAATGCTAAATGTGGAGTGATTAAGGATGCACCACATTTGAGTATAACATTCAGAAACAGTATGGGGTGCCCTCTTGGTTGAAAGTCAAGAAAATCGTCAGCTTTTATTTAAAAAAACAATAACAAAAAATGTTGCATTTTTTTTAGTGCTACTGCGCAATATGTTACCCACTTCTCTCTCTTTTTCTTGAAACGCTCTAAATTGCACTAGACTGGCTTGTGACGTCACATACATCTGTATGATGCAGTGAGAAGGGGTGTGATACGCTATTTTCTTTGTGTTTCACGTTCGCTGTATTTTGTTAGTCGTGGCGAAAATGTCTGAGTGTCTGACTCGTATTTTTTTTATTATTATGGATTACGTATGCAATAAGACTATTTGCTCCATGAACTAGGTGAGTAGTCGTTTTTGTCTTTCAGGACTTTGCAAGTTTTTCGTGATTCAATATTATACTGATTCACGGGTACTCGAATCCTATATGAATGAACAACAAAGGAGCAGCCCGGAGCAGGGGGGTATGGGGGTCTCCCCCCAACAACCCCTTCACAAAAAATTTCATAAACAACGTGGCCCGATCATCACTGATTGGCCGCTACTGGTCTGTTGCTGTATGGTTCCCGATCACAATTAACTGGCCATCACTGGTCTGAGCTTGCCTGAGAGACCAGTGGTGGCCGGTGAGTCCTCGAAACAGAAGGCTGATGTTGACAAAAATAATAATAGTTACTGACTGGACTTCAAGTTATAGTCATTCAGATATACATATAAATGTTATATATAAGAAATTGTCTGCTGTATACTGCAAGACACTTTATTAAAATATATTTTCTACATGTACTTACTAATAAATATTTACTCCTATAAGTAAATACTTATATGTATGAGATAAAATACAGATTTTCTATAACCTCAAAATTACGTTTACTCATTTTATTTGGCACGGCTTGCCCATTGGTGTTATTGTGCAATTAAAATTCAACTAACACAAGTTATCTATTCCATTAGCTATATACTTAATCCTCTTATCTTATAGATAAGATTATGTTTTCGTGAAGAACTAAATTGCTGAATAGAAAGAGGTATATCTTGTAAGCCACGATCAATTTATTTGCACAGTATATTCGTTCCCTTCTCCACCTCCCGGCGCAGTATAGCCCAGATGCTCTTGCGCCATAAAAAAGCCAAACAATCAATTCTCCACCTCCCAACCCCTTTCTTGGCAGTCTCTTCCATCCCTCTAATCCCTTTCTCCTCCTAACAGCCACCCCCTTTGCTTCTTAACTTTTCCTCCCTGTTGGCTTTCTCCTCTTTTCCTCCATCTCTTCCCCTCCCCCTGCTCCTTTTTCTCAGTGCAGCGAACAAAATAAAAACGGCATACTAACTTTTATTCCTTTTATCTGTCAGATAACTTCACCTCTTTAACTACACAGTCATCCACGTTAGGCCTAGCGCACCTTGCAAACCGGGCCCTTCTACTCCAAACCAAATAAACCTTCTCCCACAAACCAATCCAACAACATTCCTCTTCCCTTTCAACCGCAATTGAAGAAAAAAATCCATATTGAAATGTTCCGACATCTTTCCAATCGCTGCAACACTTCCATGACACTCACAACAACAAAAGAGCACGCTTCAAGCAAGCGATTTTAGCCACACCTACATGGGTGACATCATGGATCACGTGGCATACACTCTGAAGTCCAACCCCACCCAGTGACTTTTCTACATTTCTCTAGGGAAGAAATGCGCTGTTGGGACGGTATCTGTACTTCCACCGAAATGTGCTAGAGTCGGTTATGAAAGAAGGACTATTTTCATCCGCATATAAGTGTGAGAAGAGGTCGTGGGCTAGGCCTTGTTTGAATGACCCTTTCCAGTGCCGATTCTAGAAAGTATGACAGGTGAGGAGGGAGGTGAACAGGGTAAAGGAGGCATGGAAGGGGGGAGGTGGAGGAAAAGGTCATGGTGGCCAGGAAGGGGGTGTAGATGAGGTTGTAGTGGAGGAAAAGGGGGGGGACGAAGGCCATGAAGGAGATGTAGGTTAGGATGTAATGGCCGTGAAGGAAGATGGGGAGGAAGAGGGCGAGAAAGCATGGTCGGGGGGATGGGGCATGGGGGTGAAAGAAGGAAGTACGGAAAAACCATAGTCGTGATAGAGGAACTGTTCAAGGCCTACTTCGCGGAATTTGTATGACGACACTGGCACTCAAATAAATAAAAAAAACTGTTTTCCCATGTTTATAAACGCAATAAAACCACACACATCCGACGAAGAGCAATAAAGGTAAGTATCTCTTTTTTTCTGAATTACGCTGAATCGAGACGTCCATGTTGTTAAGATAACGTAAGTAACATGGCGGCAAGTGAGTCACTGTTGGCATGTGTGTTGGAAACACTTTCCGCTAAAAAGCACTAGGGTACATGTTCTGTACTATGGCCAAAAATACAACATCAACCGTTAAGGCATAACACAAATCACACGTGTAAATGCCCGTATGTGTGACGTCACAAGGCTATGTACTAAATCTAGCGACTTTCCGATTCATTTCAAGAGGATAGAAACACTATGGGGCGTGTTCTGAACTGTTGATAAAACATTGTTGGTCAAACATTTGGCAATGCGACGCCGATACGCAATTTTAACTATACTTTCTAAGGACATTCAATTTCTTCAAAACATAGCATGTACACATTTGCATTTATTAATTTAATTTACTTCGAACTTACTTCATCGTCTGAATTTACTTCTTCGTTTGCTACTTCATTATCGGCGTCATCTATCGTGGTAATAAATCCGAGCGAATTTATATATTTAGTTTCCATGGTAATCGAGCGATCACACTCCAATCGCACGTGGCTATGAACTTTGTTTATATGGAATGCTTCCCTCAAGTTCCCCCATACGATCGAGCTAACTTGTCTTATAGGACTTCATAATCAATGGGAATATTCAATACCGTTGGCTGGTTGGGGAAGGGTGGGCGGTGAATTTCAACTTACAAAAATGTGAATAAAATAGAATATAATCTGTTTTCCTGTACCCAAATTATATTCAAAATTTAAAAAATATTTGCAAATTATCGTAATTTTACTTCTACTATTTTACTGATTGACCCTTTTAAATTTAGATAAGTGCAGTTCTCATCCCATAAAAAGATTTCCAAAAATTCCATAAATGAAAGTGGTTAATTGTACGTTTCAGAACAAAACGAAACATTTACAGTTTTCATAATTGGTTTTCCTTAAATCTGGTATATTATTTATGCTAAAATTTGATAATAGAGATCGCTATTTATTTGGATCATTACTTTAAATTGACTCGCTTAGAATAACCGAGTTTTACCAACTAATATTTATCTTTAGTCCAAGTATAGAACTTTATATAATTTCACATAATATGTAATATTTCATAAGTGTATACCTACTCAAAATTATGTTTTATCTCTACAAAATGTAGAAAAAAACTCTAAAACGCTTGTTAAATCACAGATAAGCATTTTTCAGATATCTTGTTTCACCTCCTTCCGAGAGGATAGAGATAATAACCATAATCTTGTCTTTTAGGCTGAGTGCTGTCACCCGGCCGTCTGTTCTCGTGGTTCGTATAAAAAAGCTAATTTAGTTTTAAATACAGTAAAGCTTCCTAACAGCGGACACTTCAGGATTTGAGTATCTGACCGCTATTCAGAAGGTATAGGGAATAGCAAACATTGGGCCTGGTAATTAAAGAAGTGTCCGCTAAATTAGAGATATCTACTGTTTGGAATTGTCGGCTAAGGAGGTTTTACTGTATTTAGATCACGATATAAAGTACACTTATCCTCTAAATAACGGACACCCCAGGACTCACGTATCTGTTCGCTATTGGGGAGGGGGTTAACCGACAGTAGAGGCTCTAGGCTGAGGTGCCCCTCCCTCCCCCCCAAATATATCTATTATATCGCCTATGTGCAGGCAGCGTCCGTCACATGGTCAGGAATTTGTTCCTTCCAATGTTTTTTGTATAGAACCGCTACTCATAACAAGCATTGTGGTTGGGAAGTGGCTGCCGCGTGGGAGTCCATTAAGGAGGTTCTATTGCTTCAGGTCACTCCACAAAATTCAGTAAAACCTCTGAATGGCGGACACGTAGTGACTTAATTACGTGTCCACCGTTTGGGATGTTTAGAGGGTAATAAACATTGGGAATTGGAGAAATGTTCTATTAAATTGAGGTGTCCGCAATTTGGAGTGTCGATTAAGCATGATTTAGTGCATGCAAATCATTGTACAACATGCAGTAAAACTTGAAAAGCGGACGCCATTGGCATAAGTACCTGTCTACTATTTAGGAGGGTGAAGGGGCAACAAGCATTGTGGTCTAATAGAGAAGTGCCTGTTAAATAGAGGTGTTCACTATTCAGAAGTATCAAGGAGATTTTACTGCATTTAGATCACTTCACAAAACAATAAAATAAAATCTGAATAGCAGGATATTGCAAAGGCAAAGAAAGAATATAATTGCAGTGTAAAGCCTGTGGTCACTGATAATTCAGGGGTTGAAATTAACTTTTTAAATCAGGTGCACAAATGCACCCAAGTCTCGTCACTCAGGTGCACTAAATATTAGTTTGGTGTACAGGTCACTAACTAGAAAGTAATCTCACCATTAAAAACAGGTAAAATGTAGTTGTGACAATTGTATTTAAGCATGTAAACTACAACAAAATGCAACTTTTCAAAATAATTTAACATTCGTATGTAATAAAAAAATTCGAAGCAAATGCAGATACATTGAGAAAATTATATAAAATTAGTCCATAGGTCACCGTTCTTGAAAAATAAATGCAAGTAGCCATGGTTTTGAATAGTTAGGTGCACTGCATGCACCCAAATTATGTGCATCCAAAATTTACATGCATGGATAAAATTTCATGTGCACAGTGCACCCACTAATTTCGAACCCTGTGATAATGACAGAGTTACGTAGGGGGCAAAGGAACTTCTGTGCAAGGAAGATAACAGCTTGGTGATGTATGGATTCAGTGCTTATTATTTACACCTACTAGGACATAACATCAATTTCAGTGCTAAAGAACATGTGCAGATTCAAAAATTTTTTTTGAACCACCACCATATACCTAGTGCATTGCTTAATGCAATTCCTAATTCACTGAAGTCCCATTTGACAGGTGATACAAGGTGGAAAAGACAACTGACTTGCATTGAAACCTTTCTGCGTAATAGTGCAGCATATCAAAAAATAGTTGAGGAACATGAAGATGGCATATAAAGACTTAGCCACTCTTATAAATGTAATTTATATAGATAGGCTAAAGATGCAGTGGAACAATTGAAACGAGTTGCTGTTTTAATGGACTGTTTATAAAAAGACCGCTATAATTCATGAAGCCTGTCATACATGCAGGTCTGTAGCTAAGATGAAGGGGGAAACCGGGGTAAGGCAAAGGGAATATGGGGCATGGGGCACACAGGGATTGTTCTATACATATAAATAGCTCAACGAGGCACAAGCATGAGGCAACTGGGGTCATGCCCTGGCTTGTCTACAGGCCTGCATACATGGTTCATGTTGTTGAAAGAAGAGTCTTTATGACTCCGTATCTACGGAATCACAATATGAATGCATCTTACCATGAAACCTTACAATTTCCTGGCCTACTTGCTAAATCCGAAACATAAAATAGAAGGTCTGTCCACAAAGCAAATAAAAATAAGTAAAGGCCATTCATAATTAGTAAACAAATATCCCAACAGCATTCACCTTTTGATTGCATATGAAGCTGAATCTGCACCTTTTCCTCTTACCTCACTGTGTCTGGAAAAGGTGTAAGTCCGGACACACGTTGGACAGCCATAGGAAAAACACTGGAAACAGAAGGACTTTCAGAAGACTATTTACAAAACATTGTTTTCTTACTTTCATGGCCTGCAAGTTCTGCATTGATTAAAAGAATATTTTCCAACTTTGGTGCAATATATCAGAAATCATCTCAGCACAAACACAGTAGCCAAATTGGTTATGTGTTAAGGGGACTGATTGCAGTAGATCATTAATGTTTTTCTTTTATTACATACTTATTTCTATAGTGTTTGCAATTTCATTTTCATGTATCACTTCCATGTTACTTTTCATTTTTTATAGTGCAATCCTAAAATTTGAAATAAACCCAATATCCAACTTAATGCAAATTCTGTTTCTTTAAACTTAAGAGTGGTTGTCATGAATGGCTGTATATGTATATATGAAAAATCGAATAAAAACATGGGTAAAACTACAGATGTATCACCCCTGTTTTGTCACCAAAACTGATGTTATACTCTTAAAATGGAGGGAAAGTTTTGTGGAGCGTTGAAAATATGCCATGGCAGTTGTGTTGTGGTGTCGTAGCATCTGTTCATGCCGGTGGTGGTTTATGAGTTGTAGCAATAGGATGACCGAGCTTTTAAATGTTTTTACTTTGGGGATGGATTGGAATTGATAGTTTGTTTTGGACAGAGAGGGGATATGGGAGGAAGAGGTTAGAGAAGGTATGGAAGGAAAAGGTTCGAAGAGGTATAGGAGGAAAAGGTTTAAGGAGGTATAGGAAGAAAAGGTTAGAGGAGGTATAGGGGAAGAGGTTTTAAGGGGGGAAAAGGGGAGATGAGGGGAATGTGGAGTATCACAATGTCGGCGATGAAAAGCAGTTGGACTCGTACTTCGCAAATCGGCGTTGATCAGCTGTTGGACTCGCACTTTCCAGAAGTAAGGGGTGGGGGAGGAATCGTGGGGCATCAGAATGTCGGCGCTGAAAAGCTGTTTGACTCATACTACGCAGAGTATATGTGGAGACGGTGTCACAAAGAGGAAGTGGAGGAAATGATTCCAAAAGCCATAAAAAATCAATGCTTAAAGACAGAAGTTTTTTTTTTTTGTTAAAAAAATCTGAAAAGAGTATAATAAGTAGTAAACTAGTATAACAGGTAATTACTCCTTAAAAAAACATGGCGGCCGGGGAGCAAGCGGGTGACAAATCGCACAGGGGATACACATGTAGTTTGTCCAAAACATGATACATTCTGAATTTGTACGTTGGTCGTAGTTATATAAAATCACTTAATATGACTGTGTATATATATACCCTTTTCAGTTTTAAAGTTTTTGCATACGATTTATATTGGTGTTTATTTTTTCATATTTTAACATAAGGAGTTTTTGGACAGTACGGTAAAAACCATGGTAAATACCGTGCATTTTTACTGTAGTGTCCAAAACCCTGTCAACCCTGGTTACAGAAAAAATCCTCTTACTTTTATTAATACCTATTTTTTATCTTTTAAATTTTTTTATTAACGATTACATGAAACATGTTTAAAGTATAAAAAAGTAAAATAACGATCTTGCATATTTTTTTGTAAGGTAAAACTAAAAGTCTATACGCGATATGTGGAAAAAAACAGTATTTTGAAAAGAACTATTTTTTAATGAACTCTTCTTTTTAAAATTTTGGATGGACATTTTCCGTTGTTAGCAAAGTTCAAAGTAATCCATCTGGCCAATGTGTTGAGCTTAAGGCTGTTTCCTCTGTATTTTTTTCACTATACTATGCGTATGTGTGATAACAGAGAGACCTTCATCCAGCAGTAGATTGAAAATGGTTGATGATGATATATATATATATAAAGCTTCATCACAGTGGAGGGTTGCAACCCCACCTATACACACCAGTGCATCTTCGAACATTTCTCTTTAAGAATGAAGGTGGCAAAATCAAAAGTTAGGACCAGAATAATTGACATCCACCTTGAAAACACTCTTAGATGTGCAAGATCAAAAATAAGACCAGATGCCAAAAATGCAACTTATAGATTTGTTTTGCTTAGTTTTCTCAACAAACAGTTATTTCGACACTGGCGTAAGGTTTAAAAACACGACGTTTCGGGAGCCAACTGCTCCCTTTGTCAAGTGAAGGCAGAAATTCTGCCGTCACTTGACAACATCGTGTTTTTAAACCTTACGCCAGTGTCGAAATAACTGTTTGTTATGGAATCTCCTGGTGAAACTCTGTATTGTTTCGTTAGTTTTCTCAGTTTAGTTTTGTGCAGTTTCTGACTATGGGTTATGTTTTTATATTGTACGAATTATATATTGTCCTGATTGTATTGTTCTTTGTACCTTTGTACGATTATACTGATTGTATTGTACTTTATGTAGTTTTACTGATTATATTGTACTTTGTATTGTTGTACTCATTATGTTTTGCGTTTGAGTGATTTTAAGACTTATTTTTCTTTTTAATAGATGGCTAACGTGTCATTAGTTTTTAGTGACCAGCTCAGCGAATCAGACCCTCAGCGCAACCCTGTACTTATTATTGGTCAACTGAAACTACTGTCTCAGATTCAGTTTTCTCATGTTAAGAGAAAACTTGAACCTAGGGTTTCAGAAGAAGTACGTTTTACAAAGTGCTGGTTACATAATTGCTTCTGGAGAGAGAAAATTACGTTTTGTGAATATGCTTTGTATCATTTTTTTTTTAGTTGGTTTACAACAATACTTATATGACGTGACCTGCAATTTCAGAAATTTTTCTGTCGTACAAATGTTTCCTGAATTTTATTTTGAACTCTAGTTATTTGTGGTGAATACGGTAAAATTCCAGTTATCCAGTTCTTGATTTTTCGGATTCCTCAATTATCCAGTTTTTGATGATTTAGATTATCGTATCATCACGCTCTTGATTATCCAGCTCATTCAATTATCCTGATGTCCATCCTACATTTAAAAAGTTGCTTGACTTTGTAAATGCAAAAATAGTGACTCTTTTATAACACTTGCATTTAATTATCCAGATTTGTCCCCCCATCTTAGATAAAATAAGTAATATAGTATGATTCCTATATAACTAGAATATAGCATACTAACATAACTATAATAGTAATTCCTATATAATTTATAATATAACTGTAATAATAAGTGTAATTCCAATTATAACTATAGTATAGTATAATTCTTATTAAGGAATTGTACTACGTTGCATGTCATCGCACTAAATCTTTAAAAATTGTGAAGTACTTTTAAAAATTTATTTGCCTTGTTGTGACATAGATGTAACACTCTACAATGGTCCTTCCATAGGTGTACATAGAAAGTTCATAAGGGGGCAGGTTATAGACACAGGGGGGGGTTATAGAGCTACAATTCACATAGTCCTGTTACAAAATTTCATTGCAATGGGGGGTTGTAACCCCCCATCAAAACCCCCTTGCATATGCCAGTGGGTCCTCCCCCCCTGTTTATCCCAAGAGCTCTCCTTTGCACTTCTGAAATGTATTATAGAATAGTCAGGAATGACCATGTATTTGTGTGCCAGTTGCCTGGCATAGGCAGTGAATGTAACATTGGCGAGTTGTGGCACTATTTTAGTGAGGCAGAACTGGGCTAATTCACCGAAATAAGTTGTATACTCGCCAAGAAATTAGTTTCATTTAGTGAGTAAGTATGTAATGTATTTTGGCGAATTGGCTTAATTCCTCCCTTACTAAATTTTTGCTTTCAATACATTTTTACCATTTTAGTTTTAATTTATTTTCATTGTAAAATTGTATGTATTGTCTAACTTTGTTTGGTGCAGAATGACCCCCACTGTCCTTATGCCATAAAAATACAACCAACTAAATTTCTGCCACGAGCTGGCGGTGGAATATAACAAAACATACTTGTTGATATTATAATCCCCACAGCAGAAATGCATTAGCCTATTGTGCTATACTTGACTTGGCTATGGTTCCGAAGATATCATAGCACATGTTCTGTTTTTATCCATTGTTGTTTAGAGGTTCATTTTCTGCAATAGCGGGTTTAATGCTCCTTTGGCGAAAGTGAAATCCTCATGCATCATGTACCCGCTTGCACAACCATTGTCCTGTAATATTGGTTAGGTCCCGCGGCAGTGTGGTAATGCGCCTGCCTAGTGCACCGTAAATCCAGGTTCGACTCCCAAGGATGCAAAGAACGCTCACTCGAAGATCGCACTGCTCACTGTAGTCCGGGGTTTGGTTCCCTAGACCTTAAGAGGTTCAGATTTCTAAAAAAATTGTAGGTCCAGAGGTTTAGATTCCTCGGAAAACAGTAGGTCGCTGCACAGCATGACCACTGTAGTCCTTGAGCCGTAAAACCACAAACAAAAGCAATTAGTAAGAGAATTTTTCCCAGAAAAAAAGTTGATAATTTTTTTTTTCTTTGTTGTGAGTGGGAATTCTAAATTTATTTGTCATGTAGAAAAATGTTTTAGTTTGAAACCAAATGTTGTCAGATACTTGTCTTTTTTCCACTGCTTTATAGTCTAGAGTTTGAATCTCTGGGATAACCAATGTTAGGATTCCTCAAAGAAATATAGATTCTGGTGCAGTATGCCCTTGCCCATCCTTGCGTCATAAATCATGACCCATTATTTATGTTTTAATCCAATCCTTGCAGCTCAGAGTTTTCTACAAATTCATCAGTGTAAAATTTATGAAAAGATCAGGGATCAATCCCCAAAGCAGAATGTTTTGCAGTGTTCCGCAACGAGCCTTTAGCTAATCAAAAATGTTCTGCAAGAGATGCATGTATATTTACAAGTATTATATACATTTTTAAATTCTATAAAATGTAAATTCCTTTTTTAATAGAAATGTAGAAAACATTTGAATTGTTTTTATATTTATTTATTTTAAGACCCCCAAAATTGACCCATCCTGCAATTGTTCTGCAGTGAATCTGTTTGTTCTGTGACGTGCGTCACACTTTTTAGCACATTCTGCTTTGGGGGCATCTTACTATTATCCTTTGAAGAGAATGTGTTCTTAGCAGTGGCATAGGGAAAAAGTTCATAAGAGGAGGGTTATAGGCTTAATGGGAGGGGTTACAGAGCTACAACTCATATATTCCTATGTTAAATATACAAAATTTCATTGCAATGGGGGGTTACAACCCCCAAAACCTTCTGGTTCTTAAGGTTCACTTTGTCATTTTTTTATTTGAAGTATTGTGATCTTTGAAAGCCATTCCTCACATTAGATTCGTTTTTTTTTTGTGATCATTCTTCACTTTTTTTTTTTAATCCAACGCCATTTTCTAGCCCTTTGACCAGTAGTGTTCTAGCAGGCTGACAGGTTAAAAAAACACAATAAGGATTTTTCTCAGAATTATCGTCCATGATATTTTGTAGCCTTAAGCACGAAAGAAGGTAGTTCCCTGTCATCAGATCAAGTTCACACAAGGGGCGTGTGGGTGAATTAGTCGGGTTAATTCGATGGAGATGCTGTTTTAGGTAGTCATGTCCAGTCATAAGTCTGACGCAAGCTACCTTGACCTTCCTTGGGAGCTCTTTTGGTATTGTGTATTTCAGGAGATAGTCCCAACTTTTCCCAGTAATTTTATCAGAATAATGTAACGTTTTAAATTATATTTAATAATTTTTTTAACGGATTGTATTTCAACTGGAGGGTTAGGTTGTTGCAGAGATGATCCCAGCTTAGCAAGTTGGTCTGTCTGCTTATTACCAAACACACGGCAATGGTTTGGGGTCTATTGGAATGTAATTGACTTGCCACCGTCAATTGCTAAGCTTATGGACTCTCGACAGTACTGTACTCTTGGAGAGTCATTGCAACATTGAGATGTGAGTGCAGTGATTGCTGCATGTGAGTCATTTAAGATGACTACCTTATTTTCAGAACAAACCAGTTAACCAAGCAACCACACCTACCTCTCCATCAAAGTTGTTACAATAGATTCCCACTGCATAGTGCAGTGAAAAGTATTTGGAATAAACTTCAAATCCATCTGCAGAATTAAATTAATTAAATTAAATCGAGTCTTGCTTCGGCTAAATTTAAATCTTTGGTAAGGTCACAGTTACGTAGAAGTGATTGCTTATTCATATCCGGGGTGTTGAATTTACTCAGTTGTTCATGGGTTTTGAAAAGAGAAGTTTCTTGGGATTTCAATCTTGATTTTGCTGCTCTGTGGTTAGGACAGGAATTGTGTCGTCTTAAAAGCTTTTCTCTAAGATTCAAAGCTGCTAGATTTCTCCTGTTGTCCAGCTGTAATTCCATCGTTTCTATTGGTGTTGATTTTGCAGCCATGGGGTCTTTGGGCATGGTTTTGGGAAATGTCTACTTCTTCTTAGTAGTTCCAAGAGAAGTTGTGAGAAATTCACAGCCATATTTAATTGCAGGTGTTAAGTATAGTTGTTATAAGCGGCAATGGATATCTTGAGTTCCATCCCATTTAGTATGCTATTTGCCTTTAGTAATTTACTTCGAATTATTTCGTATATAGCCTTTCAGCCTGTTTGTTCCAGCGTCATTTTTCACATGTGATTCGTTTTAAACTTTGTTTTACATTCAGTCCAGACTCCTTGGAAATCATTCTTTTTCACACGGATTAAGTCTGGCACTTAATGTATTTATGATGCTTTTGACCTTCGTAATTTCTATTTTAAATAACTAAATCTCCCATGAACATGGTTTTTTTCTGCAGCCAAAGTTCAGTCGAAAGTTGCTTGCCATTGAAATTTTTTTTTCCAACATGAGTGGTAACCCTACTTCAATTCCGTTTTTTCTTCTTCTGTTAATCTGTAGTATGGGGTGAGGTTCTATAGGTCAAAGGGTACGGATTTCAAAGACAACTGTTGGTCATAGCACAGAGTGATCACACCTGATCTTGCATTGTAAATTAAAAATCTTGTTTCTTATTTTGGGGCAGCCCCAGACTCTCCAAGCCCATATGTATATGAAAATATGTTTGTTGACATACTACGCAAAATTCGAAATTAAAAATAAATTGCAATTTTCAACGTATTTATTCCGTACAATACTAATAAAAACTCAAAAAAGAACTAAATCGCATTTCAAGCAATCACATGCTGGTCTTCATCAGTAAATGAACAACATTGTAAATACGAGGACCGTTTCCATGCATGTGACTGGCCGAAATGCGATTGAGTTCTGTTTTGAGTTTTTATTTGTATTATACGCAATAAATACATTGAAAATTGCAATTTATTTTTAACCCTGTATTTATATGGTCTTTTTTTTAAGGACTTCGGCCGGGCCTGTATTTATGACTTGATAAAATAAGGGACTGGGTTATTTTAGAGTCATTTTGGCACATTTCTAAAATAATTGCATGTGGTGGGTTTATTTAATGGTTAGTTGCTTTTATTATGCGCTTCGGATTTCTCGGAAAACAGCAGGTCCCGGCGCAGCATGACCATTGCAATCCTTGAGTCGTAAAACCACAAACAAACATTTATTGTGCATAAATTTCTAAATTAATAGATGTGTATTTGAGAGGATGACCTGTTTTGTAAATTCCTTTTTTAGATTTTCAAAACTGCGGTAGAGAGTTTACGTCCTTCACCGACTGACTCCTGTTCCCTGTATTTAAACTTGGCAACGGTTGCAGCGCTTCCAAAAAATTGTTCCAGACATAATACCCCATCACGTTCCCATGCTATTACGAAGATTGTGAAAAGCTGTACTACGGGAAATGATGAATATATTGTGGTTAGTATTGCTATGTGATATTTTACATTATGATTTTTTAACATTCATGTGGTAATCTGATATTCTGCGTAATAAAATGGCTATAATTTGGTTATTTGGTATTAATTAACGTCGTACAATTTCATTTAAAGTCACTTGTTTGAGTCTTCATTTAAATACAGTTAACTCTTTCGATGACATTATCGACTATTTCCAGTTAACGAAATCCCACCAAAACTTTGTAGAAATAATATAATTGATCTTTTAATAACATTCTAATATTAGAAAATGCAGCGATGAAATAGTACCTTTGTGCCTAGGAATATGTGCAGAAATGAAATTGAATGTTTACGAGAGTGTTTGAAGATACTTCGATGAAATCAAGCCTTTGTGCCAAATGTGTGCGGAATCAGGGTTTCCACGCAACGCTGGAGAACTTGGAATTACTCAGGGAATTTGAAATCATCACTAAGAGTCGGGGAAAAGCAAAATCGTTTGTCAAACCAGGGAAATCAGGGAGGAATCGTCCTAATCTGTTCTGAATAGCTAAATTTTGCACAAACTTGAGGTTATTTTCCCTAAAAGTTATTTTATTTTTTCGAGGTCCAATTCAAAGTTTTGTGTGCCATCAGTCGTGGAATTTTAGCCAACAGGTCCAGGGAAATTCTGAAAAAAATCAGGGAATTTTTTTCCCCTGCGTTGAGTGAGAATCCAGAGGAATAAACTTGAAACAATTTAAAAACTATTTGCAAACACAGCATTTAAATTAAGCTTTCTTTTTTTTTGGGGAGAATACTTGAATTGAACCACCATTCTAGTGTGACTTTGGGGCTCCATAGAAGAACAGTGACTACTATTGATGAGTTTAAATCGAATAGGTTTGCACGCTTCAGTACAAATATTACTGGACTGGTTTGATTTTGAGATGCAAAAACAGTTAAATGCCACTTTCCACAGTTCCAGTTGGGAGCATCGTACATTGTACACCCTTCCTGAGAAAACAGTACCACCTTTGGCGGCCACCCTTCTCAACAACATTTTGCAAAATGTACTACTACTAACAATTAAATGCTGTATTGTTGCCAAATTCAATATATACAATAACAATACAGCATTAAAATAATAATACAACAATGAAAGCAATATAATTATAATTGTTAAAGTACTCTGGCGGTTTAAGTGGCAACAGTTCGTGAAGTCAATCTACAACATGTGGAGAAGTGGATCCAGAATGAGCATTGAATGCGATCATTTTCCCTAATGTTCCTACGTTTAGGTCAACGCAACATGACCTTTGCAGTTTCTTTATTCCATGAAACTTCAACTAACTTATTTGTGTTTAATCTTGTGTTTCTTGGAGCGGAAATTCAAAGACTGCTATGTAAAATAGCACTAGTATTGAAGTAATTTTGACTAAAATGGGAACATGACCTGCCGATTTGGATATAGCTTAATCATCATTGAAACTTTGCTGCAAGTGTATTATCGTATGATGTTTAGCAGTGCTCTCGCAACAAAAGAACATAGCTCTATAGTGGAATAGAGGCGATTCTCTACTGTGCTAAAATTCCGAATTTAACCCCCAGTAGCGCCATACATAGACTTGCGATTTTACCGCTACCCCATGGTCTGGGGGTTGAGTCCTTAAGCAAAGGAGGTTGGACTGTCCTTTGAAAACTGTACATTTTGATGCACTATGACTGTTGTCGTTCTTATATTCCGAAACTAAGTACTGATTTTTGTTTGCATGTTCCATTCGGGAATAAGTGCATATAATATGCAAGTACACTAGTACTGGCCCTTGTACTTGCATCGTCTGTTTGGTCATGCTGTCGGTTTTATATATTATCATCCATTTGTCTATATATTATTTCGTGGTTCGTTATGTATTACTATTTTCTCTTTGGTTATGTATTATCAGTTTAGTTGCCTATTATTATCTGTTTGGTTATATATTGTCGACATGGTTATATGTTTGTATCTGTGTATGTCTATGTTATGTGTTCTGTTATATATTATTTTATATTGGGTTTTATGTTCTTATCTTTCTGATTTTGTGTTACTTGTTTGAGTAAGTGTCTTTAATGAGGGCATGATTTTTTTTTTAAGCTATACGTGAAGTTATTTGTTTTTAACGAGGGGGGGCGTGATTTTTTAGGTTATATGTGAGAAGAGGGATATTTTTGCATCCGCATGTGCCGTTGCACGTGCTTTTCCTCTTTTCTCTCGAAAAGTGAAAGGATTAGGCAATCCTCGAACTGTCATTGTCGAATTTCTCATACACTGCATGGATGGTGAATTTCGGGTGAATCAGCTTTCGGAATCTGACACTGAATGCATATCTTTAGCGGCCGAGGGGATTAGAGCTACTGCACGGATCGTTGATACACCATGCAGCGAAATGAACACAGACGACTTCCTGGAGGTAAGTAATGTTAATTACTTGGAACTAACGATTTTATCTTACCTTCAATCAGAGTTGTAGCTAGACTGGGGGCTGAACCCCCTCTCTGGAAATCACTTCATACACTGGAACCCATCGACCTGGCTTTGCAAAAATTTCTCATGCATTTGTGTTTTAATAGTATTTAGCTATTGAATTCTGTTCCCCATATTAGCAAGGTATATTTTCATTCTATAAATTTGTGACAATGTATATATGATTTCACCTTGATTAGCGCAGAACAACCCTTGCTGTCCTTGCGCCATAAAACTACAACCAACTAACCAACATTTAATATCCTGCCTACAAACTTTGACGGTTTTTTTAATAATTTTGCTTTACGTTTTGTTATTTTTTCTAAACTTTAAAGCACATTTCTTACAGTAACCGTTACAATAATTCAATGCATTATTGATATAAATAATTTTATTGATACGATTTTTCGAGCAACGAAAGCTACTAATTTTTTTAGCATTTTGCTACAACTTTTTTTCCCGATTTTAGCAATTTTCGAGCCAGCTTAAACCCTGATTGCTACATTTTATCAAATTTTGGGTCACAGTGTATTTTTATACGTAATATAAAATTAAATTAACAGTTATTTTAGGGCATGGTTGTCAGATAAATATTTCATTCTGCAATGAGGACTTAAAAAAACTGCCAATATACAATTGACGTGAAAATAAATTGTACGTTGTTGTTTTTTGCAAAATTTAAGTTAATCTCATTCTTTAACAGGAAGTCAAGCATGTTGGAAAATCTTTAGGCATAACTCCACAAATAATTCGTGGCGAGGAGCTGAAAGAGCAAGGGTTTGGAGGTACGAATAATTAGTTGCAAACGAGGTGGTTTCAAACACCTACAATGAATATTCATAGCTATCGAGTTGTTTCTACGCATAAAATTCAAGTACGATTTGTCGATATGTTTGCAAGAGTAATTTTGGGTGTTGATTTAGGTATTTATAACGTTGGGAAAGCTGCCAGTACTCCTCCTGCTCTGGCCATTCTTAGTCATACGCCACCGAACGCCAAAGAAACGATTGCTTTTGTAGGAAAAGGAATCGTCTATGATACTGGTGGTCTGTGTATTAAATCCAAGGTAAGGATTTCTTATCAGCCATAATACCTTTGTTTGTTTTTTGGTTTTACGGCTCAAAGACTACAGTGGTCATGCTGCGCCGGGACCTACAGTTTTCCGAGGAATCCGAACCTCTTAAGGCCTGGGGAACCAAACCCCGGACTACAGTGAGCAGTGCGATCTTTTATGAGATCTCTGAGTAAGCGTTCTTTTTGCACTGCTGGGAGTCGAACCCGGATTAGCCGCGCAATAGGAGAACGCGTTACCACACTGCGCCACCGCAGGGCCCATAATAGCTTCGACACAGGCTTTATTAGTTTCATCCCAAAAGTGGAGATAGTTACTATATTAGTGTATTGTATGGGTATTGTTTTGATTGAACTAGTTTCACGGTGTGTCTACTCATCTGGAAAAGTCAGGGAAGTTTTTTCTGACTGGAAAAGTCAGGGAAATTTGAAATACAAAGGCCCAAGTCAGGAAAATTTTAAATTCATTGTTATAATAAATAACTTATTAAAATAATTTTCCTGAACTGTGCTTTTCATTCCACATTGCTTACTGAAAAATTTGAAAAACTTGTACTTTTGACTAAACTTCTTCCAAAAGTTACCATTTTTCACCAAAACTAATATAATTTATATAAAATTATTAAGCCTATATATTTTTCAGAAGAAAATGTTTGCCAAATATGTAACTAAAACTTGAAAAACAAAAAGTGTTTTTAGCTAAATTATTTAATTTGTATGCATAGGCATAGCCAGGGGGTTGTAACCCCGCCAAACAATTTGTATATTTAACATAGGAATATATGAGTTGTAGCTCTGTAACCCCCATTTTATTGAGCCTACCCCTTATGAGCTTTCTGGCTGCGCCTAAGGGGTTTTGATCATACCAATCAACTTTGACTTATATATAGTCATACACATTTTAAATGAAATAGAAGATGAAGCATCAGCTTTGCGATTATATAGTTAAACTCTTTTATAATGAACTCAAAAAGGGCCAAATGGAAATGTTGCTGTAAATATTTAATTAGTGCAAGTTTTTAGTGTAAAGAAATACACTTTTTAATACAGCTTTTGAATTTGTAAATTCACTATAATTGAGTTATAAATGGCTTTGGGGTTTGCGTTAATCGATTTCCTGGCCTTGAAACTTATTTTGATTGCGCATATTTTAGTGCATTGTGTGTTGTTTACTGTAATTAGCGACTGGAAATCGATTAAGATTTGGTCTGTGGAAAAGTCAGGGAAGTTTGAAATAGAATTTGGGTAGACACCCTGTAGCTTTTCATATGTTTATTTGCCATATTATTGTCAACTGCCAATTCAATGTGTGGCCAGCCTAAAATAGCTTCGTAGCAAATATCACTTGGAAAGAGCTTTATCCAGCGATGGTGATGATGGTTCACATTAGTGGTTACGACCATACTCTCTGAGTACCATGGTCTAAATTCGATTCCCAGTGGTTAGGTCGTGTATCATGGGTCAAAGGTCATCTTTGTCACAGCATCTCAGCTGACCCTTCACGCACGTTCGGAAGCGGGGGGAAAAAAATACAAACACAATTACGCCAAGTCAATATAGTTGTGAAGAAAAAACAGAAAGAAGTTCCACACGCACACTAATGTAAAACACTGAAACATATTGCAAGAAGTGTAATCTTAATTAGTAATATAATTATTAATTAGCATGAATTGTAATAGTGAACTAATAATGTATATATATTCACACAGCCTAATGATCGAATTGTTTATTTAAGACTTCCATGTGTGGCATGAAGAGAGATTGCGGAGGTGCAGCAGCAATGTTAGAAGCCTTTTTCATCGCCGTGAAATTGGTTAGTGTTGTTTCTTTTTTCCTTATAAAGGTTCTTGCCTTTTATTTTATTTTTTTATTCTTTCTTTTCGGACCATTAAGCGAATTCACTCCACGGTAGCTATTTCTGATCAGAAATGAATTGAAGATGGATTGTAGAAAGGCCAGCGTGAATATAAATGAAATATGCATTAAGGTAGGTCACAAATCAAATTTTTTCGAAATGAGAAATTGTACCCCCCCCCTCTCAAAAGTTACGATTTGGCATGGTAAAATTTGAAAGATGTGGCTGAATATGTTAGGGTTCCCCCAAAAGGGCCAAAGTTTCATTATTTTTGACAAAAAATTCGAAAAACGTGATGAAGTCCAGAGCTGTATTTTAACTTGCTTCAAACAACAACCATGCCAATTGACGTTTCATAGAATCTTGTATTATAGGTAGAAGCATATCGATGCATGAAATTTACTTCCAAAATAAATTAAAGGGGCAGCAAAGTGACCGAATTTGGATAATTTTCTTGTTTGACTCGGTCATCGAAAATGATCGAGTTAATTTTGCGCAGTTCTTAGCTAGTTATAAACTACCCAGGACTCACCACGAGAGGTGACTGCGTTTTGAGTCTCACCCATGCCCCCCCTCTCCCCCAACGATTAGAGCATGAAGGATTAAAAGAAATTAAAGAAATTACTTCACCCTGAAGTCTGCCTTGGACTCAAATTTTGGCATCATTTTGCGGTTCAAGAGCGTAGCTCTAATAAAGCTAATAAATCTCGAGCTATGGCACTGCAGACGGTGATTGAGGCTTCAGTCACCAACTTTACAGTTCTTTCAACTGCCTGGGAATGACAGGGTATTTCAGAAGGCGGAATGTTGCGATATTCATCACCCTTTACAAGTTCCTCGAGTTCTTCATCAGTCCAGTTGAGTGTAAATGGAGGCTCAGACTCAGTGCAGTCACGCCAGTTGATCAGATTTACGTAATTGGCACACTCAAAGTTAAGATTCGGGATTATGAATTCTCTGATGATGTTTGCGTGGGTCGCAGATTTTCTGGTTTGAAGAATACGCCTGACATCAAGCTTGCGAACGTGAACACCCTTGTCACATAATGTTGCTACAAGGTGGTTTTCGGGATGTGCGAAGTAAGCGTTCTGAAAACTCTTGTGAATAACTTTTTTGAGATCATCCTCCAAGTGTTGAGAAAACCTTAGACTTCGCTGTAGATTTTTTGGTCCATCCTTACATTTGTGATTACGGTTAATTGCAAACCATGACGGAGCATAGACTTTCATTATAAAAGTGGCAAGCTTCACTAGTTGTGCCTTTCGGTTCAGTGTTGCAATGTATAAACGAAGTACGCCGTCAGAAAACGTTATCCAGCAGGAATGTGCCAACTTCCCGGAAGACCTGTTAGCGAGACTCTGAGAACGTTCTCCACTGGACACGGCTTGACAAATTTGCAACATATAAAGCTGATCTGTGCTCAGATTTGATATGTCTACCGTTGGAAAGATGCCATTAATGGGTTCAAATTGTGCAACTGGTAGCTGTTCACATGCCAGAAGATTGTTCCCAATGTATCTGGAAAATTCGGAGGGCCCTGAAGTATTTCTGTCCAAAGTTTCTATGAGGCGGCGAAGAGGTAGTTCATTGGCATGTAGCTGGCATATTATCCAAATTACTGGTCTTTGCAACTTTTGTTCAATTAACCGAATCACTCCGCCATTGTTTCAGGTATTGGTTGCCACGCCATCGCTACCAAGACATGTAAGATTTTAAACATCAATATTCTTTTCTCCAAGGAAGTCCCATGGCATAACGCATGTCTCTTGCTCTTTTGGAATTTGGAACTACATGTCCAAGGAATGACGATCCTGGCTCTTCGACGATAGAAATGTGCTTTTCCCATTCCTTTTTACGATGTGATTTTCCCATCTTCAGTCTTGTGTGTAATTAATATTTCATCTCTCCTCTCATCGAAATAAAGAGCTATTATTTTGTGGTTATGTTCTTGAGCTGAAACACGAATTTTAAGTCACTCTCGTCGCATTTTGTTCTTGTCGATAACTGGCATAAGTTCTTCTGTCAATCCGAGGTGCTTTCCTATATCATGAGGACAAACGAAGCATTAACTCAACCGGATTATCGCAAAAATTTTCAAATTCGGCCACTTTACTGACCCTTTAATTTATTTTGGAAGTAGATTTTATGCATCGATATGCTTCTATCTATAATCCAAGATTCGATGAAACATCAACTGACATGGTTATTGTTTGTTAAAATACAGCTCTGGATTTCATCACGTTTTTCGAACTTTTTGTCAAAAATACCGAAACTTTGGCCCTTTTGGGGAACCCTAACATATTCAGTCACATTTTTCAAATTTTACCACTTTATACCATATTAATCCACAACTTTTGAGGGAGTACAGTTTCTCATTTCGAAAAAATTTTATTTTCGACCCACCCTAATGTGCAGGCAGGCTCATGGCTGCACGTCAGTTGCATTCTCAGATTTTACACCAGCAATCAACTCTATGGTTTTGTAGTGGTAGCGCATTCATATGATGTATGATTGTCTAACTTATGACCCGACAGCGCTTTGGAATAAATGAAAAAAATCCGGAATTTGAAACAAAATTTTAACTTTTTCCTCGAAATAATTAAAACTTGCAACAGCATAGGCCACACCACTGAAATAAGATTACAACCGAATTTAGCCGGAATTGAAATCTTCCCCAAAGGTTGAGAGGAAAACAAAATTTTAGTTAGACCTGCTAAAAGTCAAGGCAAATCTTATTGACCTCTTTCGTATTCTAGATAGCTAAATTTCATGCGGCTATCCCTAAAACCCGAGATTCAATTCAAAGTTTTTGTTTGCAATCCTGTCCAGGATTTGTCCAAAAATCCAGGACACCTGGAAAAGTCTGGGAATATTTTTTTCTCCATGCTAAGGGGAGACCCTGAAGAAATTACTGTGGAAGATTTTGGTGTCTAGTTATATGGTCCATTGCTTTTTTTTTTTTACGAAATTCGCTGAAACCACCGGCCCACAAGGTCCATGGAAAAGTTTCAAATGGCCCGTTACCCGAAAAGGTTGGACAACTCTGATTTAATGTGTCCTCAACCCGGATTCAGCCCTGAAAGGCATTAAAACAAAAATGCTTGCTGCTCATTGTTGACCATGTGTTGGCTCCCTAGGCCTTACAAGGTTTTGATTGCTCGGCGGAAAAATGTAGGTCCGGGCATCGGGTCATGAACTCTGCTGTCCAAGTGACATGACAGGGTAAGCAAATGGTGGTCTCTTTAAAGATAGCATAACCTGTTTTTTTGTATCTCGATGCCTTATAGCATTGCATGATTATAAATTATTATTGTTACAGGGTTTCAAAGAAAATCTTCATGTCATCCTCTGTCTGGCTGAAAATTCCGTTGGACCTGATGCGTTGAGACCAGATGATATCATTACTCTACATTCAGGAAGGTAAAACAAAACTACTATTTTATTGTGCAGGTGACAGAACTGGAAGTGTAGTTTACACCTTGCAGGCCCCAACACGCTAAAATCTAGTATGAGTAATGGGACTCCCACATACGGAGTTTAAAATCGTCCCAAAACTGAGGTGGTGGGGAGTCATGGAAAATCGTCATAACTTCTGTTTTGTATTTTAAATACTTTTACGCAGCTATTTGAGTTTGGAAATAAAATTGATTGAATATCGGAATTCATACATGCAGCTGCACCTTGTTTGATGCAGAGTGATCTTTGCTGTAAAAGTCCAACAAATCAACCAGAATAGCAAAATATCCCCCACCCCCACTAAAAATGTGAAGCCATTTTTTCTACAACTAGAGTTCAATTGAAAATTTTGTTTGCCAATGGTCAGGGAAATTTATCAGGGATTTTTTTCTCCGATGCAAGAGAGAGAGAACCTTGAGGGAAGAGGGATGCATCCCATCATTCCTGTTCATTAGATTCATTCATAGAATGGGAATTCACTCCCAGGAATGACTTACCATTTCCATTCATTTTAGGGAAATCATTCCTTTGCTTCATTCTTGGTACCAGTACAGAGGTGTACCAAAGCACACACTATCTGAATCATTGACCGATTTTGTCCATGTGTTATGGGTGGGAAAGAATCGTTTAATGGTTTTGCACGTTTTCATATTTCCTTTGTCAATTTCAGGACAGTTGAAATCAACAATACCGATGCCGAAGGTCGTTTGGTACTAGGTGATGGTGTATGTATATTTTTTCCAGGATTTAAAATGTAAATACTGCTTCATTTGTAATTTTTGTTTTGGCATCATCGGCAAACATTTCCTTTCTCGTGATTCAGGTGTCCTATGCCGAAAAGGACTTGAAGGCTACGATAATTGTCGACATGGCGACACTTACCGGTGCCCAAGGAACAGCGACTGGGAAATACCATGCTTCAGTTTTGACGAATAGCGATTCTTGGGAACAGGCTATCATCGATGCTGGCCAGACCTCTGGCGATCTTGTACACCCCGTGCCTTTTTGTCCAGAACTGCACTTCAGCGAATTTGGCAGTGCCTTGGCAGACATGAAGAACTCGGTTGCCGTAAGTAGTTTAAGATTGGGACTACACATTTTCTTTTGAAGGTTACGAATTAATGAGACTGGTTCGGTAGAAAGTACAGCTTGTGCTGGGTATTCGTGTATTCGATGGCGCCCTGATTGAAAATGAGGACCTACCCTTTTTCAAAATAGTCAAACCTAGGCAAATTTATTAGGGCATCAGGTTCTGGTAGTGGCTACACGCTTGTCAGTATACACAACTGTGGTCTGATTCCCAACAACGCCTAAACAAGAATGCTTATCTAAATCCCCTGGCAGGTCCTTAAGTTATTCCTTGGGACATTAAGAGGTTCAGCTTCCTCGAAAGTACCGTAGAACCGGATGCATGACCTTTGTGGTCCTGAAATACAAATCCAAACATAATTTCTTCTTGTTTCAACGTGCCAGCACATGGACAAATGAAACCAAGATAACGGTTTTTTGTATGGGTCGCAAGCCCATCTTTTTTTTTAGCATTTGCGAATAGGTGGGTGATGCCATCTGATGGTGGGAAAAAAGAAGTAAAATATAATTAGATTGATGTTGTAATTTGATGTCTGAAAATTGAACCCAAGCTAAATGGATTTTCGGTGTAGCAAACATGTCATTCATAGATTCTTTGTTTTGCTGAATCAAGACCACAGCCAGAAATTAATTTCGGGGGGTCAAAAATTTTTTCAGCATGTATCGATACAATCAAAGCATGCAAGGCTGTAGCCAAGTCCCATTAAAAACTTAGTTTTTGGAGGGATGGCTTAAGGACCCAGGCCCCCCCGTTTGGATGAGGGGGCCAAACTGAAGCCAAGTTCAAATTTTTTTAATTAACCCAACAGTAGAAAATCTCTCTAAAAAGAGACAAGTTTAGAGAAATTTTTAGAGACATCTTTAGAGAAATTCTTTCAGAGACTTTTGGCCACTTTTATCGCGTAGGGTATATGGCTCACTGTGCATCTGTGAAAATCTCCTGTTTTCACGGGGGGGGGCACCAGAAAGCAATCCATGTTTACACCACCCATGTTCAAAATCAACCTCCAGCCCAGCCCCCCCACACACACCTGGATATGGGCATGTACTAAGGAAAGCTTAAAAGAAATTTTGAGACCAAAGCTGGAAGAGGTTTGAAAATGAGTTCAGCCTTTCTGAGCAAAAAAAATTTGCTGCAATGTTGAGCACCTGGAGATTTAAGAATTTCTTACTTCTTTATATATATAGGCTTGGTGTTCTTTAACGTGGATCTATAAAATGCAAGGCCTATTTGACTGATACTCAATTTTTGATACTCGCACAAAATGTTATGGGTATGTCTTGTTCCATGATAATCCAACTCACTAGACTTTTTTGGCGACCTTCAAGAAAAATATTCTAAAGCCTTAAAAAATACAAATTTATTTACTGTGTGAACCTATATTTAATTATTTACATAAATTTTAGTAGTAGTCTTGCTGTATATATATATGTGTTTGTTCAAAGGAAAAGTTAGCAAACTTGCAAGCAAGCGTACAGAGGTTAATAAGTGTGCACGCACATAAGTTAATGAGTGAATATGACAGTAGTGACATCAATTGACTAAGTTATTGTATGAAATGGCATATTAATAAGTGTAAGTTAAATTATATTAACAATGGCTTATTATTTAACTTACTTCAGGATCGTAATAATGCTCAACCATCTTGCGGTGGCTTATTTATTGGCGCCCATATTGGCTTCGACTATCCTGGGACTTGGATTCACATCGACATGGCTTGTGCATCCTATTTTGTAAGTTTCCAGCTTTTTTTGTAGTTTTCGTCTTAAATTTAAGAAATTGAACTTTAGAAAGCTAAGTCTACAGACATGCCTCTTTTTGTTTTCCCCCATTAAAAGCTTGTGGCCATTCTGCATTGAGTAAATCTATCAATGCCATTTTTCCAACAAAGTGTTTCCACTTCGTGTCTCTAACTCCCATTTTGGTAATGGATAAGTAAATTAATAATGTCATTGCATACAGTATAGTGTAAATGTAACTCTTATCTACATTAAGAAATAAAAAAAAAAGTGTGTAACTTGTTTCATTGCGGTGTCTGGAACCCACTCCACAATAACTTCTAGATACAAGGGCAGATCCAGCGAGGGGACGAAGGGAGCGATCACCCCCCCCCACATCAAGGTTAAATAGGAAAAAAATAAAGACGATGAAGAATATTTTATGTGTTGTTTGTTACTACTGTAATAAATAAAAGTCTTATACTGGTGTCCAAAGTCTCTAAGTCTTGGAGAAATGCGATCCAGACGTTTTTCCACGAATCTACAAGTTTCTCGCCCTTCAAACTACGTTTTCAGTAGGTGTTGCTTCAGCAGAATGCAGTTTTTTATCGTTGAAGCGCCTTCAAACTTGCCTTCGAACCAGGGTCGGCTTTCTGCCGGCAGA
Organism: Dysdera silvatica; assembly: GCA_006491805.2. Taxonomy (NCBI): domain Eukaryota; kingdom Metazoa; phylum Arthropoda; class Arachnida; order Araneae; family Dysderidae; genus Dysdera; species Dysdera silvatica. Next base: position 175,188,433 of record QLNU02014176.1, on the reverse strand, counting down.
AACTAGTTTTTGCCGTGCCAGTGGCAGAAACTGGTTATAATTAGTAGAAAGTGGGGGAACTGGCAGAAACTAATAAAAGTATTTAAAACAGTATTGTATTATTTAGTAAATGAAAGATTACAAATATATATTTTATTACAATAATTTAGTATATATCGTATATTGATTACAAAGCTTTATATTACTTCAACAATTAAAAAATTACAAACCTATAGCCTACTAAGCCTATTTCATCTTATTTACCTTTTTAAACCTTTGGTTCTAAAATGAGAAAGAACAAAACTGATAGATGGTCTGTAAAAAAAAGCCTCAATGGTTTATGACTAATCGAATAAGTTGTATTACAGTGAATGAACCACACTTTTTGTTTTTAAGTCTGTTTTAAAACATAGGGTATCTGTTTAGAAATATTTTAGAAATCATTACAGACACTGTGCTTGGCTAAAGGAATACATAAACACTGTAAAGCCACAAATACCCAGCAATATAAGGTGGAAAAGTTAGGTAGATTGCTTGGAATCGTTCATAAAGAATCATCCCATCTATATAACTTGCAGATCATGAAAATGACGAGTGATAAAGAGCTGTCAAAGTCACAAGTAATCAGATGATTAATAAAGATGTAAAAAGACTTGTTGCAGCTCTTAAAATCTATTGCTATTGCCCTGTATAAGATTCGGAAAGATAACTTTTCTATTCCAGATGCTTATGAAATTTGCTTGACCCAAAATAGAGATAATATCATAGAAATGAATGAAAAAAAAGGGCAAACAATAGACTTAATCGGACAATAACTCAACATCATATATGCCAGTTTTTAGTTTTCATCCAAAGTACATCTGATCTAAATTGTCGCATGAGCAGGATGACAATACTAGGAAATTCCTTAATGTCATTAACCCAAATTTTATGCTTTACGTTATAGCTTTTTGAGCAAAACCATCTCGTTTTCCTGAAACATACTACTCCAATAAAATCTTAGAAAATGTCCCTGCTTCTATGTGGTGGTCTAGTTTAAAGGAAACAACTATAAATGATGATTTTGTAACTTTTGTTCACACAGTGATAATATTGCCTGCAGTATTGGTGGGCTTGGAAAAATGCTTCTGTAACGCTTTTCGTCTATTCATGAAAAATTAAGAAATTATTTGAATTAGGAAATCGCACCAAAACTGATATTTTATTATAGACTGCTATGAAAAATTATATATAGAATATTTTGCTATGATGTAACCTTTGAATAAATACTATAAACATTGTAACTAAACCTATTTTACTTTGAAATACATTCCTCTATGCAGTTTGGGGTATTTTAGTAAGTTTTTAACATACGTAATAATTATTTTCTGGGTTTCTGGCTTTTATTGCCACTTTTGTGGCAGAAACTAGTCTTTGCCATGCCGGTTTTAACCGCTTTGGCAGAAACTTGCCAACCCTGTTTCGATGTGGGTGACAAAAGAGAGACTTTTAATACACACCCATAGAGACATTGACAAATTTTCAAAGAAACCAAGATGGCTCGACTTTGCACTATAAACTTCAAGTTTTTTAAAAAGTCGCTTATTATGAAAAAAGTGAAATAATTACAATGTTTTTATAGTTTAAATTTAAACTTGTTCTATTAATTACATTGTAAATTATCGTTTTGGTTATTGTATATGTCTCCTTTACTAGCTTATCCTTCTGTCATACTTAACTATAATCTACCCTAAACCATATAGTTTAATTAAAGGAAAGCCCAACTCTACTTCATTGTCTTAAATTAAATATTTTGATGAGAGTAATAAAGAAGGCACCAAAACCGCTCCCCGTAATAATATCCTGGATCTGCCCTTGCCGAGATATGCCTGTATAAAACAACACACTGAAATGTTGGATCCAAACAAATAAAAAAATTAACATTGCTAACGGATATTTCTCCATTCCAGGGGGAGAGAGCCACTGGTTATGGAGTCGCTCTGCTACTGACGCTCTTCGGTCATGCTTCTAGGAATCCTATGCTTCAGTCTTTATCTCCGATGATCACTCAGAATGGACCTAACAGTGAAACTGCTATCAAGAAGATCAGACTGGCCTGACAGTTCCGTGTCTTCTTCTGATTTAGTCCATTCTCTGCTAGTTGCTGATGGCTTATGATTTTTTAAATAGTCCAGAAATATCAACTGAGGAGATGAATTGACCCTTGTCCCTGATTATTATACTAATTACTTCGTGTACCTGCATAATTTATGTAATTCAAGGATCTGAAATTGTAATTCTGTCCACGAAGGTGCGTTGCCATTCGTTGAATTCTGTAATCCTTTATAGTAAATGTATTTTCATTTTTACACTGACATTTATCATTTTGGTTGCGTTGCTGATGATATGATGAGCGCTATTTTGGAGGGTGATTGGTAAAGGGGAAGTAATAGACCTCAAGGCCTTTCTTTTTTTTAAGCACTGATGAACGTCTAAAATTTTATGTTAAGGGGAATTTAAGGTCTGTCGTAAGAACCTGGCATCCTTTTAAGTAGTAAATTTTGAGACATATATTGTCGAAGGTTTTAAGGCCTATGTTATTTTTAAGTGGCTGTTTTCAATACTGTCGAACGTCTAAAATTATGTTTTAGGACAAGTTCAAG
>QLNU02014176.1:175164158-175185712 GCA_006491805.2 Dysdera silvatica | reverse complement strand
ACTTCAAGGTTTTTAAAACATAGCTACAAACATCATAAGCGAATTCAAACGTATATTTATGTATTGCAGTGCTTGTTAATTCACTGCATAATACAAATAAAAAATCCATAAAAATATATTAAAGATAAATTATATTTTTATATTATAGAAATTCGATTACTGTAATAGTAATTATTTTAATTTCCTTCTTAGATAAATCGCATACCCCGTGATGTGGCGTTATACTGTATTTTTTTTAAAAAAATACCGATTTTCAACATCGGGCTTCTCACGCCCCTGGAATTTGGGGGGGGAAAGAGTTTTTGATCAAACCTGGGAATGTCAGGAAGAACCTCTATTTTGAACAGCTAAATCTAACGTGAACTCGTTTTCCCCAGAAATTTTAAGAGAAATTTGCATGTCTAGAGCTCGAAGCCCCAACAAAAACTTACTTCCGGAGGCCCTTAATATCTTTATTTCGGATACACGAAATAAGGTAAAACAGCGGTTTTTATAACAATTACAGTAAAACCTCTCGTAAGGACTATTTAATTAATTTAAAGGACTATTCCTCTGGTCCCAGTCCCTTTGAACTGGGACCTTAATGTGTTTACCTCTGATTAAGGGATACTGGAGAAAGTATTCAATACAGGAAAAAATAGGGGCCCTGAGGTGACGCAGTGTGGTAACGCAGCTGCCTGGTGTGCCGTTAACTCGGGTTCGACTCTCAACGGTGCAAAGAACGCTTACTCAGATATCTCATAAAAATCGCACTGCTCGTTATAGTCCGGGATTTGGCCTTAAGAAGTTCGGAATTCCCTGAAAATTGTAGGTCCAGAATCCTTGGAAAACAGTAGGTCTCGATGCAGCATGACCGTTGCCTTAAAACCATAAACATAAGCAGGAAAAAAAAGATAAATTCTTTTATTAGTAACGTTTTGATGTGAAAGTGAAGGACAATTTTGTGATAAGGGAACAGTAATGGGGAAGGGGAACAAGTTTTGGAAGAAACGGTTGGTGCAATCAAGGTGAAGAGGTGGCGGAAGAAAAGCCTGACATCAAAAGCTACAATGATACCTTAAACACTACACAATTGCAAAAGTTCATTTTTACATGTTGGTGATAGTGACTAGATGATCAGTAAATTTAATAGCTGTGTGGAGAAAAATGCTTCCAAATAAACACATTTTTTTAACAGATTATTTCAAATAAATTTCTGTAAGTACCTAACATATCCATTTTATGTGCTTTGCTAAAATCAGGGTTTCCACGTAATCTAAAATTGTCAGGGAATCATGGCTAATAAATCTAGCTAGCAACAAATTGCACAACGGTTCGAACCAACTGACAGTTTTTTTACAATAACTTTTTTTAAAAAATTAGAATAAGACGCAAAAAAAAAATAGTACAATTCATTTAAACGAAAAACATTGGGAATAGTCAATAATTAGTTGCATCGTCCTTAACGTCAGGTAGACGATTTGGCATACTATGCACCAGTTTTTTGCAGTCATCTTTGGTGATAGTTGCCTAAACGAATTTCACACTTTTCCTTTGTCCATTTTTGTCCTTTGTAGCTAAAGCCTTAAGGCCTTTCTTCATTAAACCTCACATATTCTCGATGGGGTTTAAATCGGACGAATTAGTCGGCCGAAGGAAGTATTTTGATTTTATTGTTATTAAGCAGTGATGGCCTTTGATGTATGGCAAGATGCAAAGTCTTGTTGGAAGATAAAGTCATCCTCAAATAGATCTTCAGATTATGGAATCGTAAAATGCTCAAGTACCTCCTTGCATACTTCGGAATTTACCATTCTTGTCAAAATACACAGCGTTCCTTCCTAAGCCCTTAGTACTCATACACCCTGAAATCATGATAGAGGTACTAAACTTCACGGAGCGTTTCAAGCAATCTGTAGTAAAAGCTTCTAACTCGCAAAGCCAAACACGGATACCCTGATGACAGCAGGAAACGCAAAACATCGATTCATCGTTAAAAAGTACATTATTCCAATCTTGAATGCCCTATTGCAATCTGTCTTTGCACCACCGCACTCTGGCCCTTTTTTGCTTGCAAGTAGCGGCTGTGTCTTGAGCAGACGTTATGGAAAATAAAGTTGATGGAATCGTCTCATTGTGCTAGATGTTGAGGTACCCACTCGTTGTACTCGCCACTTTCTACTTATGAATCTCAGGCTCTTGAAGCGATTTTTAGTCAAGATTCCTTTTAGAATTCTGTCTTAGTATGGTTATTCGCTTACGACCACTATTTGCACGATTATTTTTAAAAATTTGATTTCTAGAATAATCTTTTAAAATTTTCCTCACAGTTTCTTGAAAGCATTTCATTTTTTCGGCAATCATCTTTTGATTAAGTCCCTCATTGCACAGAGTCACAATCGCAGTCTTAGTAGAGTCTGGTATATCTTTCATGCGACCCATTTTTAACTCCCAATTAACTAAAGCTGACCTTTAAACATGCCTTTATACACATACTAGCTCTACAGTGATGCCATTTATGCAAATTTCATCATCAATGCTGACTAATCACATCATTTTACAGATATTCTAATATTTTGAATCGGCGCTGGGAATATTTTAATTCTTTGAAAAATTCCAATTTTTTTTTTATAAAATCTATTAAGTCCTTAGATACATGTGAACAATATATGTCTGTCAACTTATGAAAGCTTTCTAATTTTGTCCCCATTTATTTTTAAAGATATGCATTTTATAAGACAATGCAATACCTTTTTGGTTATTCTAATATTTTGCATTGGAGTTGTAGAAATAATAGAGTAGAACCTTGTAAACTGACCACCTTGGTAAAGTGACCACTTTTTATAAGATTGAACTAGTCGGGACTTCATATCTATACCAAAATGACCATTGCAGTCCAGTTCCAAAGGTGGTCACTTTAAGCAGATATATATACAGTGACACCTGTAAGACGAACTCACGGGACAGGAAAAAATTCTGTAGTATGCAGGTTTCCATTTTTAGGGGGTTATATGCAAAATACATAGTTAAATTCAGTGGTGAGAGATGACTGGATATGCTAATTGTTTTTATTTGTCTCATCTTGCGAACTTTATAACTAAATTTATTTTCCTCGTGATAAAGGTATTTATCACCATTTTATATTTATTTTTGCATTTTTAGTTTTTGTTTGTGGTTTTATGGCTCAAGGACTACAATGGTCATGCTGTGCCGGGGTCTATTTTATTTAGAAGAATCTGGACCTACGATTTTCCACAGAATCTGAACCTCTTAAGGCCTAGGGAACCAAACCCCGGACTACAATGAGCAGTGACCTTTGAGATCTGAGTAAACTTTCTTCGCACCGTTGGAAATCGAATTCTGAGTTAACGACACACGAGGCAAACACTTTACCACACAGCGCCACCAATCACTGCAATTGCGATCAATGTAGTACAAATCTTTATTGTAACTGTACACACCTATTCTGTATAAAAAGCATATTACGCAAGCTCAAATTGTAACGATAAAGTATGCAATCACTCTTCAATCATTTCGTTTTATATCAGGATTAAAATGAGAAATGTGCTGACGTATCAAGTATTCAACCTTTAATATTCACTCACAGTATGCAATTCTTTGATACATTAACTGTATTACACAAATTTTTTGTTGTAATTTGCTTGCAATTTTGTTTTGAAATACACATTTTAATTTTGCGTACTGAATCATTCACCATGTTCATTAATTTTGTTGAGTTGTTCAGTTGACAGTTTTGCATGTACTGTAATTATATTAGGGCACGCTGATGGACTCAAGGGGACCCCACCCCTCGAGCCAAAATTATATCATGGAAAATGAAACGAAAAGTACCGAAGAACACTTGGCTAAAAAGAAGAATCGGAAACAAATCGCCTCTCATTGAAAGATTTTTGGATCCCCTTTGCTATGGCATAAGTAAAACTCTTACCCTAACATGTTTTCTAAAATGCCAAGGAAATAGACCGATTCATGAGAATTTTATCAGCTCCCAGAGTAATTGATTCTTGACGGAAAAAGAAAAGGGTTTCATTCTTTGTTAGCCTCAAGAAGGTTCTTTTATTTGAATTTGAGATCTTAAAGACAAACTAATTCAAAATCTAAGTATCTTTTAAAAGTACTTTTCAGTGCTTCTATGGATATAGACCTCACAATGGATGACCATTTGTACTACACCTTGCTGTGAGTTTATCCATGAATTGATGAAGTCGACATGAGTGATGACATTTCGTTCTAACAAATGTTTATATTTAAGTAGGGGTGGTGTGCAAAATGGCGGTTCGGGATCTGCATTATCTATAAAGTATAAAATGTCTTTTGTTCGTTATCCCCACTTTGCTATTTGTATTATATTATAACACTCTCCATTCCATTTCAGCTAATGTTAACTACCATTGACTTCTGAAGGGACCGTAAAAAAAAAAATCCTGTTTTAAGCAAATTTCCACATTGTGGAGGTTCTGTTTTAGACAGGTTTCACTATTTTATTTTAGAAGTATACAACTGCCGTCACCGAAAATTCGTTTATTTGCTCCAAAACTGAATTTCACCTGCTTAGAAATAGACTTGGCTGATTTAACATCACTGCGGGGATGTAGCGGACTCCCTGGACCATAAGTCACCCCGTGGTGTGAAAATCGAAAATTTCGGGCTAGGAATGGTGTGTTTTATGACAGATTTACCACATCTGCATAGTTGTGGTAAGATTGCCTTGTATTCTGATTTGTATGTCGCAGCTGATGCATAAATTCCCCTCTCCAAACCAAAATGCCCCTCAGTGGTTAGGTGCAAGATTTAGTAGTTGCTACTGAAATAGTTTGCATTATTTGAGCTTCCTGCCTGGGATTACAGTGCCACTTCTGTCAGACACCCTTCCCAATCGAACAAACTGAAGTAGTTAAACCCATGGCATCTGCTCTCAGTGAGGAGTAAATTGCCCCACAAGAGAAAACTCTTGTTATCACTACAGTGGGTTTTTGGATAAATGTTTTATTGCACCTTTACATGGAAAATTGAATTTCCTGATTATCTGAAATTTCGCTTATCCGAATTATTTTTTCGCTTATCCGAATTATGGCTACCCCCTTTATTTCGGTCAATCGGAGAACGACTGTATTCGTTTCTGTAGAAAGTATTCTTTTAAGTTTGCGTACTGGTGTGGTGTGTACATAAAAATAAGAAATCTTTCAATAAACTTTTATTTCACGTAAAAGATTTCAGAGATATTTCAAGAAACCATTATATATAAACAATGGTTTAAAAAGTATTTATAAATCTGAATATGAAAATTAAAATTGCTTTATATATATATGGAAAAAAGGCTTGGTCCTTGTTATGTAAATTATTTGTAAACGTATTGCAAAACTCGGCTGTACAAAAAACGACACATAGAAAACTGACTTCAGCAAAATGTACAAAAGGAAAAAAAGTATCTCAAAAAGACGAGATCGGCGCCGCCAATCTAAGTATAAACCACACAGCTAGCAAACCCAGCTCTACCACCGCATGAAATGTCCAATCAGTGACAAGCTGAATTATACCAAGAAATATTTCCACCAATGGCCACTCAGTATCGTATGCCTGTACCGTAGTTAGCACCACCCACTTTTTCAACTTGGCGACGGAGATAATCTTCGGACAGTTCGTCCCTGTTCTCTATTTGCAGCTCCAGTGCGAAGTTCTGTAAACATACATAAACATATTAAATTAGACATACATAAACATATTAAATTAGACATACATAAACATATTAAATTAGACATACATAAACATATTAAATTTACACATTCTGTGAATACAGAGAGCGTGTATATACAGGAGCAAACGCCCATGTAGGAGCATGTCACAAGAGCTAACGCTCGTGCGGGGAGTGTGGCACAAGGGAGCGAAAGCTTGTGTGGGGAGCATGTCTCAAGAGAGCGAACACTTGTGCAGAGAGCGTGGCACAAGGGAGCACCACGTAGATTCAAGACAAAGCTGGAAGCCGACTTCAAATTTAAGCGTCATTTTAATATTGTCTGTTTACAAATGTGAAATTTGTTACTGCTAAACCTGAATATTGAAGATAATAAACTTAAAAAAAGGTGATTTATTAATTGAATATCACGAGGGTCATATTCTTAAGGGGGCCCATTCTATTTTTTGGCCTAGGACTCAAATCTCCTAAACAGGTACTGTTCGGAAGTCATTGATATAATAAATATTATGTACTTTAGTATTTTCTACAATTTTTTAATTTAAAAAACTAAAAAATACTATGTATTTAGTGTGGCTATAAATACACTGAAGTGCCAGAAAAACTGGCACAGGCGTGCGTATGCAAATAACGGAGCTTTGCAACCAATCAGCGTAACGTGATGCGGTCGGCAGCGCCTATATAAGACAAGAGATGTCTGGCAAAGCTGTTAGATCGGTTCTTGCCGCTACAATGGCAGGTTATCAAGATTTAAGTGATTTTGAACGTGGCGTTATAGACGGCACAAGAGAGATGGGACATAGCATCTCCGAGATAGCGACAAAATTTGGATTTTCACATATGACCATTTCACAGGTATACCGTGAATATCAGGAATCTGGTAAAACATCAGTTCTCCGACAGCGGTGCAGCCGGAAAAAGACCTTGAAAGAACGGGACATTCGACGACTGACGAGAATCGTTAAACGAGATAGACGTGCAACACTTCCTCAAATTGCCGCGGATTTCAATGCTGGGGCATCAACAAGTGTCAGCGTGCGAACTGTTCAACGAACCATCATTGATATGGGCTTTCGGAGCCGAAGGCCCACTCGTGTACCATTGTTGACTGCGTTTCGTCTGGGCCCGCCAACACCGCCATTGGACTGTTGATGACTGGAAACACGTTGCCTGGTCTGACGAGTCTCGTTTCCAATTGCATCAGGCGGATGGACGTGTACGGGTATGGAGACAACCTCATGAATCCATGGACCCTACATGTCAACAGGGGACTGTTCAAGCTGGTGGAGCTTCTGTGATGGTATGGGGCGTGTGCAGTTGGCGTGATATGGGACCCCTGATACGTCTAGAGACAACTCTGACAGGTGACAGGTACGTAAGCATCATGTCCGATCACCTACACCCATTCATGTCCATTGTGCATTCCGACGGACTTGGACAATTTCAGCATGATAATGCGACACCCCACACATCGAGAGTTGCTACCGAGTGGCTCCAGGAACACTCTTCTGACTTTAGACACTTCCATTGGCCACCTAAATCGCCAGACATGAACATTATCGAGCATATCTGGGATGCCTTGCAACGTGCTGTTCAGAAGAGATCTCCAACACCTCGCACTCCTATGGATTTGTGGACTGCCCTGCAGGATTCCTGGTGTGAATTGTCTCCAGGATACCTTCAGACATTAGTCGAGTCCATGCCACGTCGTGTTGCGGCACTTTGGCATGCGCACGGAGGGGGGCTGCACGATATTAGGTAGGTGTACCAATTTTTCTGGCACTTCAGTGTATAATGTATACAGTAATTAAATTCATTATAATTAAGTATATTTCATTTTAATTTTGAAACCAAAAAGTTTAATACTTTTTACTATCAAAATAATTTATAAAACCCTAAATTGCATTATACCATGACTTTAAAAAGGTATCGCTTATAGCGAATATCGGTTATGACAACCAGATTTGAACGGTCCCTTGGAGGTCGTTATAACCGATTTTCACTGTATATGCGTATTTTTTTTCCCCCATAGAATAGCGTATAATATTTATAATAACTTTTTAAGACTGACATTCACAATTATTTTTCAATACCAACTTTATTTTATCCAGCATGGACTTCAAAGCGAATTTGTGCGAATACAGTTCATAGTAATGTAATGCACCTCCAAGAATTCGGGTTTTACGGCGCTAGAACAAGGGTCATGCTGCGTCGCGACCTAGTTTTTCCCGAGGAATCCGAATCGCTTACGGGCCTGGAAAACCAATCCCCAAATTACGGTGTGCAGTTAATTGGTTAGCGTTCTTTTTTGGAATGGTTGAGAATCAAAACCCAGGACAAACGTTTACCACTGTACCACCGCAGGGCCCACCTCCGACGTTTAAATATACAGTAAAACCTCTTGACCACCTCTATTCAGCGACCGCCTCCCTTAACCATTTTTTCTAAAAACAGATTTATTCCTTCCCCCATAGACCCAATGCTAAATTTACCTCCATTCAGAGACCACCTCTGAGCGACTGCTTTTCACGGAACCGACGGTGGTCGCCTTAGGGAGGTTTTACTGTACCTGGTGTTCATGTCTTACGATTTCCGATTTCTTTTATTCCATCCGTATAAACCTTTTGTTAGTAAATCGTTATAAAAACAGCTTCACTTTCCCCTCAATTGTTGGCGCAGTATAGCCCAGATGCTCTTGCGCCATAAAAAATCCAAACAAACTTTCCCCTCAATTGAATGCCCGAACAGCCATTTGCGGATTATTCGTGTACTTCCGATTTTCCATACCAACCCTTACGTTGGTCAGTTCGGATAAGCGGAAGTAGGATGCACCAGAAAGAAAATTAGGGAAATAGATGCGAGTTTTTTTTTATCCGACAGTGATCTTAGGAAAAATTTTCAGCATAAGGAAAAATTTGGGTATCAAATGATCTATTTCCTACTAAACCAGAAAGTGATCAAAAACGTCCGGGTTTGATGAAACTGATCGCGGAAAGGTAATAAAACTCGTTTGAAGATAAATCAGTCGATTGAATATTCTTGACGTTCCTGATTGGACAGTTGAGATTATTTTTGTGCAAAGCTTGAAAACTTCTGGGATTACAGTACCGCGTCTGGCGTCTACCTTTCCTACTTCCCTCCCTCGCATTCAAATGAATGCATCTTAAAGATTGCATCTCTCTCAGCGTAGTAATTAAAAACTCACGGTGGCCTCAAATGGCTTCTAAGAAAATCATGTAATGTAGCTTTAGAGAAAATGTGTCGATACATAATTGGGGGGGGGGTATGAGTCTTTATGCCACTTTTTTCCCCAGAAGAAACACAAGCTTCTTGCTCCCTCCGCATCATGATACGATTATACATGAGCAAACCAGGGTATGTCACAAATGTGTAATTTGCAATTTCAAAAAAATGCTATTCGAAGTGGTAGTATGGTACCGTGCTTTACGATTGGCAGCTTCGAGCCTCCCCCCCCACTTTACTACTGGAGCACGCGTATCCAATGGGGGGGTGATATAATAGGAAATGAAAATTAGCGGACACTTGCTAGAAAATGTATTAGAAACAAATCTCGCCCCCCCCCACTGAGTTTTCTGGATACGCCCTTGCGGCCTACCGAGAACTATGCAGATACGGGCAATAGGGTAGCAATTCAAAACTCGTGGCGCGAGGGGGGGGGGGCTTGCGACGTTAATGAGTATCTTTATGCGCTTAAGAGGTACTTGATATCCAATGGGGGTTTGAGCCCCCAGCCCCTCCTCCTTTCTTACGTCATGAAATTATACAGCGGCGCCTTAATGGATACGTCCGATAGGAACAGGTACCCTGAATCAAGTAAAGCTTGAATATTTATTACAAAATTCTGAATTTAGGAGTGCAAAATAGGTCCCCAGACCGATCGAACCCCCCCGAATGAGCAAGACATCTTGACTATATACTAAAATCCACTTTGGCGATGCATGCAATAAACCAGAATAATTATCAGATAAATTATCGAATGAGGCGCATCTTTTGAAGCCGGATAAAAGATTTTATCGCCTTCAAAACATTTTCACTAAATTTTGTTTAAAAGACGGGAAACCACACTTTGTAGACAGCGCAGCGGCTCAATAAAACATAGCTCATAAGGCTTTAAAACGGCTCAGTTTTATTCAAGAAATTCACGAAGAAAAGTAATTTTTCTAGTGCTGCCCTAACCATTTTTTTGCGCGCGAGAAGTCACACCCCAAATATCCGGTGAGTACGCCCCTGACAGCCATTTGCAAAAGAGGTTTTAGGAAAAACACCCTCCCTTTGCGCGAGTATGAATATATAATTAGCGCTCATCCCCCTCCTGCGTAAGAGATTCCAAAAATCGATTTTAACGGCATTCCAAATTATTCCGGAAGCCCTGCTTTCGGGAAAACTCCGAATTTGAAGGGTTGCAGACAGCGGGAATAACGGTGGAATCTTCCCCAACAACATAGAGATTGAAGAATTTAAAACGTGGCCCATTGCAGCTATACGGAATCTCTTAAGGGAATCCACAAACCCTAATTTTGCGAATTTCCCCCTCTCCGCTTCGATTTCTCAAAACTTATTTCAGAATTCGTTTCGTGGATTTAAAAAAAGAAAAGTTTTTGGCTTATGGCGCCGATTTCTGCAATTTTTCAGAGGAACCCTGATGCCTAATGCCCAGGGAATTTAACCGCGGAACCCGGATTGGTAGAAATGACGTCACGCATTCTGCACTGGCAGGATTCAGCGTAGCATTTTCCAAACGATAGAAGGAAACTTCGAGGCTAAAAGCTGAGTTACAATTTTCCGAGGAACCCGAACCTCTCAAGACCTAGGAAGCCTATTTCCAGACTACTGTGAATAATTAACCGATAAATTTTTTTTGGGGGGGCAACAGTTCGGAGCAGACTGATTACCGACAGGGGCCCCCAAATTGTATTTTTTAAAGCTTACTTTTGGGGCTATTTTGGATAGTTTACTAAAAATCTGAGGTGTTTTAGAATGAGTATATGTGTATTTATATGCTTTCAGAATCCCCCCCCCCTTCTAAATCTGTCACCACGCGTCACGAGGCCCCCAACTAATACTGTGCCCATAGCCCCCCTATATTTTACATCGGGCCCTGGTTCGGAGTCGAACTCTGAGTAACCACACGCTGGGCGAACGCGCTACCACAGCAGCGCCTCGAGACTGAAGGCAGATGACTTGCATCTGGATTAGATTGTGCTGTAACTTTACGGCGCAAAGACAGTCAGGATCCACAGCTTTCCGATTAATCAGAAACTTACCTAGGAAATCAAATGCCAGATGTTGGGCAGAAACGAGGGAACGCATGCCCACGGTACCAGTGGAATCGAACCCGTGTTAATGAAACGATAGACTAAAACTCCTAAAAAAAAAGGGCTGGCGCATCCGCCATTTCGATGCCATCGTATCACGTGATTGCATTCACTGCCGTGTAAGGTTGAATGATTTGCAAGTTATTTTCAATAATGGTTGAGTGTGAATTGTTCGAAGCACTAAGAATAAACATAGTACGTTTACATTTGCAACAGATCCTGTAAGAAAAGGAACTAGAATTTTCCAATGGTAAACGTTATGAAACCGGAAGTGTACAACAAAATGGCGGCCGACGCGCCGGCCTATAATCCCAGGGGCTCCACGGTAGATGAACGCGTTACCATAGGATTATCAAATCATATGCCAGTGCACGTACCACACGTGATGTCAGTGCGTGTACAGGATCAACCAATAGAACATTGAGTAGTTGAATACATGCAGATGATTGGTGGGTTTAGGCCTTCGTGTGACGTCACAAGCGGGGTCCAATAAAAAAATCAAATTAAGTTTTTTTGAATGGACCCTCGGTAACCCGGCACTTCTCTATGCAAGAAATGGTCGGATTATCAAGAGCGCACTGTAACTGTCCATATTTCCGAGTGTAGAGATTAAGAATTCCAAAAGTTGGAGTCCATTACGTCATAGGGGCGTGGCCAATAAAGGAGATCGCGGGATTTTCTTACCTGCACGATTTGCTTGACCAAGGCCTTGTCTATGCTGACCCTTGCCCTCTTCAGTGGACTGACGTTGCATCCGATCCAAGTCAGCAAAACGAACTTTTTTCTTTTGCTCATTTCGTCGCCGGCCATGACTCGAACGAAGGCGAAGGCCCTGTCGTCCTCTGGAATTAAAAAGAATTTAGAGATACTACGAGTGAACAAGGCGCAGCAAATCATAATTAATGGGGGCTCAACCGGCTTTAAGAAACATGAAATGATTTGTGATTAATGAGAACAATGCACTGCCATTTAATGGGAAGGGGGGGGGCTGAAGCCCTCCCTTCATTTTCTACACCACTGACGATGAGCCATTAGTAGAGAAGTGTTTATAGCTAAACACAACCAAACTTATAAAAGGTTGCTTCAAAACAAACAATGACCATTAACATCAGCGCATATACAGTAGAACCTGTCTAAAGTGACCACTTTTGGGACTGGACTGCAATAGTCATCACAGACAGGTAATCACCATACACGACAAAATTTGCTATGGGCAAGTCCCTACCAGTTTTCTAATAAAATTGGTCACTTCATTCAGGTGGCCACTTTGCCAGGTTCCACTGTATAAGTTCACATCTTTTAGAAACTAAAAAAAAGGGGGGGGGGCCATGCCCTGATTGCGAGTAAATATGTTTTTATTCGTATTAATGTAAGGGAATTGGTTCTCCCATCCTTTATTTTCAGTACCAGATTTACGCGTAGGTGAAATAGGCCTGTGGTCTCCCACAATAGAAATGCTAGTTCACTTCTCAGGCTGTCTTGACTGTTGCCACTCAAACACAAGGAAAACAAACTTGATAAGTTCAATTTTTAAAATTGCCAGAATGTCAAATTGTTTCATTTTGTACGATATTCCCCATATGCACATAACTTTCCGTATCTGGCAATATATATCGTATAATTTCACTTCTTATATTTGGCGACAGTATGTGTAATTGTTTTCCGAATTCTCAAATCAAACCAGTCGTCTGTTTGCTATCAAATTGTGCAAACGCCCTTCTCGGGGGTGCTCTGCCAAAAAGGCGTACTAAATTTAACGTTGTATTCAAATTTATTCTCGTATGTTATTGAAATGACCTAAACATTTAATGCATTAATAAACATTATTTTAACTGGATATTTAATTATTATATTCCTTCAACACTTATATCCTCAGGCCCAGGACCTGGTGTTAATTGAATTCAAACGTTATTTCAATCATATTTATTTACAACTGCCAGAAAATTTCGGTATGAATAAATCCGAACGTCGAAGGTAATAAACCTCGAAGAAAACATGATTTATTGACTAAATATTGCGAGGGCACATTTTTTTAAGGGGCCCATTGTATCTTTTTAGCCCAGGGCACACGAAACTTTTAATCCGGTCCTGTCTTTTCAAAAGCTTGCTCTCTCTCAAAGTAGAACCTTTAACGATCATTAATTTTGGTATGCGAGAGCGTTTGCTTGTCCAAATTTCTAGCAATCAAGAAGCCATCTCCACCACAATTAAGCAGCATCAGAATAATAGTCACAAAAGGGAGAACTTCCAATTTGAATAACTGTCTTTAGCTACGATTGTAGTTTTTGGGGACAGCTATACGGAAAATTCGCTGAGCCGTTACGAGCCGGCAGAAGACAAACCCGCAGGGCCATCGCGACGAACTCGTTTAAATCGTTATTTATGGGGACATCACTTTCGCATATCGCAGAGCTGAACTGCAACCACTGTGGTTTTTGAAAACAACGGAAAATTTGAAATTCCCAGCTTAAGAAAAAACGCAAATTCCAAGCATAGGAGGAAAAAGAGTGGATTGGTGGAATGTTCTAGGTCAATTCCTTTTCGAGGATGCAGGGCTGGTCACAGGGAGGAGTAACGAGGGAGTCAAGGGGAGGCTTGCATGGACTCTTGAAATAGGTCACCCACTTGTCAAACGCGAGGGTCGAAAAAACGCTGCTCTCGGAATATCGCCTAGTGGCGTGTACGGCCCCAAAATTTCGACCTAATCCAGGGCGCAATTTTCAAAGATTAGATACATATATTTGACGGTTTTTGTAATGTTTTAGGGCACAAGGGCAGTAAAGGTTGAGCTGGGACCTACAGTTGTTGTTTTTTTTTGTTTTTTTTGAGAAAATCTGATCTCTCAAGTGCACAGGGGAACGTATAGTATAATGCAAAGGAAACTATAAAATCAAGCTTTTTACCTGTAAGTTTATCTTTCAGTTCTTGTAGATCGACTCCGGACAACTTGTGAATAATTTTTACACCTTCGTATAGGAAGAGAGCCCTAAAATGATAAAAGCAATCGTGTAAAATACGTGACAGATATACATACTCTCATTCAGTGAACGGATCAGTGAATGAATATTATGAACAGACCCATTCAGTTAATCGGTCATTGAACGACTTGACACATCGCTAGTGTATGTATATATACATACACACACACACACAGAACACTGGCGTACGCAGGGTGGTGTTATCCCGATTGCTTGAAATGCAACAACATAGGGAAAATGTTGAGCTGTGCAGCATTGAGCCTATAACCTCCCTTATGAACTTTCTACATACATCTATATCATAGAAGACAATCATATCACAGGTTTTAACTCTAGGGGGGTATATCCTTTCGCCCTCCCCAAATTTCTTTGCGCGCGGGGGCCCTTCTAAAATTGAAGCAGAATAAACACAGTATAGTTGCGTAAAGGGGTAAGGAGAAATATCCGATTGGTTGGTCCGAAGTTGATATCCGATTGGTTGGCTGCATATTTATGGCGTCAGGACAGCAAGGGTCATTCTACGCCGAGCAAGGCAAGACCGTACACATGGCTTTAAACAAATTAAAACAAAAATGGTAAAACGTGTTAAAAATACACACGCGAGCCGGCGACGATAGGAGCAAGAAACTGAAGGGGACGAAATTTGGGCCCCTTTACCTCGTGCTGAGAACTTACCAGAGGCGCCGGCAGTCAAGGCGGTGCCCCTAAACTTTATCCGCGCCCCAGCTTCTGCTGTCGCCCCCACCTCTCGTCGGTTCTGCTTATTACAACAAAGAATATTTGCGGCATATTCAGGTTTACAAGTCAGAAAAAAAGGCTAAACCACATTCAAGATTCGGATTCGTAATCTTCAGATAACCGATACGACTAACCGCCAAGCCACTGCATGCCGTTTTTTATTCTTTTACTAAGGAATTTTTCCCCTAGATGGGGGCCCCATGAAACTTTCTGGGGGGGCTGAGAAAAATTATTACCTCCTGCTCAAGGCTGTCAACAGTTTACTGATTGTACAAGATGCTGAAAAAATGCTGTAAAAATAATACGGCTTTGAGTAAAGTACCTTATTTTAAAATGTGATAATTTTTTAAAGTAAATGCATAGCAGAATCGGGGAAATCAAATTTTTGAACGGCTGGAGTGGGAGGGGGGGCTCGAGCCCCCTTCCCCCTAGATGGGCGCCCATGATTATGGAGGAATGAAAACAAAATTTAAGTCCAGACACCAGATATGCAAAACTGCTCACTGACCAATTTCGAAAGCTGACTCGGTCAATCAAGGATTTCGATCACAGATTTGGTTAATCAACAATTTCGATCACAGATTTGATTACTCGATTTCGATCACAGATTTGATTAATCAACGATTCTGAAGAACTATCACCGACAATAAATCTTCCTTAATCCATTTATATCATCCCCCTCCCGCCATCTTTCGTTTTTTTAAATTATATTCTGTTTACGTTTCATGTTTATTTTACTGGAAATTTCACTAAAGGGCAATCGACACGCGATCTAGATTTCGTCTTTTAACTAGAGCATGAAATTGACTGCCATAAATTCAACTTAATCGTAATACACCGTGAAGATTGGTCCCATCGTGACAATCTGGTAAACGACGACTTTGAATATTTGAATTGTTCCACTTGACGGCTCATCAGTTACCCGAACAAGACCCAATACGTGCAATGTCAGTTTCAAAGTAGTGCGTCGACACCATTCAACTGTCAATTGCTACTTTAAGTCAATTGCTACTTCAAGATAGTCAAACGAGGCTTTTTCACCAGCTTACTACCTGTGAATTTGGTATCTGCTAGCATGGGCGCCCATATAAGGGGCAAAAGGGGGCTGGAGCCCCACCCTAGATGTTCAAAGATTTGATTTGTCTGGTTCTGCTACGCACTTACACTTTAAAAAGTTTTACAAGCACACTTTAAAATACTTTTTGTCTCATTATTAATTGACAAGTAGAATCAATTACACTGAAGTACCAGAAAAACTGGTACACCTACCTAATATTGTGTACAGCAGTATTTGAATGCAGTCTGCCGTTTCTTCATGCGCACTGGCTGATACATCTGCCTTCCTACTTGACTAATTGAGCACATTCATGTTCATTTTTCCTTACAAGCTTCTTGTACAGTCACTGAAATCTTCATCATTCCAAACTTCATCATTCAACTAACCTGGAGCGCTCTTTCTACGACAAGACCACAAGATCCCATAGAGAATAGCCTCACTCCTACGAACTTTTCTGCTTTTACTTCATATCAACAATCAGATCTTTGTACCTACCTCTTCTGGAAATACAGTGCCGCCAGCTCGGCCAACTTTTCCAAAAAAAATCTACACATGCGCACACATAGCCTTCGGCTCCGAAAGCCCATATTAATGATGGTTCGTTGAACAGTTCGCACGCTGACACTTGTTGATGCCCAGCATTGAAATCTGCGGCAATTTGAAGAAGTGTTGCACGTCTATCTCGTTTAACGATTCTCGTCAGTCGTCGAATGTCCCGTTTTTTCAAGGTCTTTTTCCGGCAGCACCGCTGTCGGAGATTTGATGTTTTACCGGATTCCTGATATTCACGGTATACCCGTGAAATGGTCGTACGCGAAAATCCAAATTTTGTCGTCATCTCGGAGATGCTATGCCCCATCTTTCATTTGCCGACTATAACGCCACATTCAAAATTACTTAAATCTTTATAACCTGCCATTGTAGCGGCAAGAAGCGATGTAACAGCTTTGCCACACATCTATTGGCTTATATAGGTGCTGCCGACCGCATCGCGTTACGCTGATTGGTTGCAAAGCTCCGTTATTTGCATACGCACGCCTGTACCAGTTTTTCTGGCACTTCAGTGTATTTTTGCAGCATTTTAGTATCTTGTACATTCATTAAAATGTTTGACAGCCTTGAGAATAATTTTTAAGCCCCCGCCCCCCAAAAGCATTTATGTGAGCGCCCATGCCTACTACTGAAATAGTCTCGTGAGATTAGATACTAAAACATCCGCCTCGTCAGCTAGTAAAGGAAAGCTGGTAGCAAGCGACGGTGGAATAGCTACATAAAGTGGGCGAGTTAGGGCAGGAGAAAATCGAGACGGGTGGCTGCCAAAGACGACTAATCCCATGAAGTAACTACATGTTATAGTGTTCAGATACTAAAAACGCCAACCGAAATAGGTTTTTCGTCTTTTGTATTTCCACCTCCGCAGACACCGCCACCTATAGGTGGCATTATATAGGCACCTATAGGTGGTATAGGTGGCATTGCTGTAAGATCAACGGAAGAAATCTGAGAAGAATGAAACTGCGCTTCTTGTAGCTTCTAACATACGATATGCTTTTCAGATATCGGCATTCTAAGCACAATGTCTTACGAGGTTACCTTCATTGGGGAGGGTGTAAAATTTCATAAATGACATCACGCGCCATATTTCACTGGCCATAGAAAAGATACTGCAGTTGTCAATATGATTAAGCTCATCAGTTACATCCTGTGACGTCATCAGTAAACTGATTAATGTTTTGTTTTGAATGGATGGCAATCGACGTCTTTCTCCCAGAAGCTGTTTTTGTAATGGATGACTGGGCAGTTAGCTGTTTACCCAAACTAAATATTCTCAGATTCCTTTTACCTAGAAACCTTGTCTTGAACTCCTGTGCAAACTGATTTAATATACAAGCTGGTGGAGAAAAGACTATTTAGAATGTAGATCGGAATTTATCAATAATGCATAACCGCCCTCTAGAATCGGGATGCTGTATCTGCAGCGATAGGTATCCAGCACAGCTACTTCAGGAACCAGCACAGCAGCTGGATCTTCCGCCCTCTAGCCGCAGAGATATTCTCCACTGAGTTACTTTAAACGATTTTATGCCCATCCTCGCCAGCGCTCCTTAAAAACAAGCAATGCCATTACAGCAAAGGTCATGCTCTGTCAGGATTTACAGTTCTTTGAGGAATTGAGCGTTGATTCATGGGTAGAATGGAAAAGAGCTGATCAAAATAATGGATGAAATCGACATCCCAAGGCTAAGGAAAACCACATATAAGACACACAAAAGCCAGTCGCATTGCAAATATTGTGAGCGTCATTCATAATCTAAGTTTTTTGAATCCTTATTAAGCAAGAAAAATTGCTGAGCACTTTATTGAAATAAGGGACCCAACAATGAAGGGCCCAGGTCTTGTCTACCCTTCCTACGGCCCTAGACGAAACCAACGGGAGTCTGAAGTGATTTTGTAAAGGAAGTTCAGCGAAAAGTTAAAATTGTCAAGTGCACAAGAAAAACAAATTCCTTGTTTTTGCCTCAACCCCCCCCCAAATCGTAGTTTTTTGTTTTTTTTTGCCAAATCCTAGCAAACTAATTGTGCTTGCCAACCGGAAGTATTAACGAGCAGTCCGCCAAATCCAGAAATAAAGGGCCAACGCCGCCCCGTAGAAACCCGTACGTTCATCGCTTATCAGCGGAAAGGCATCCTTCCGCCACAAAGCGAATTTTATTACGGCCCTATGGCATATTTATGCTTCTAACACAGTGGTTCTCGAACTTTCTATCTTACGGAACCCTATTCTTACCACATGCCGATTCACGGAACCCCTTTACAATCATTATTTAAGAAAACCTGAAGAGATATTTGTCGCTGCTTGATATAAACATGGAAGTAAGAAATCAGTACGAAAAGGTCGGTAATACGGAACTGCCCCTAGAATTTTAGACAGACGCATCAGCCGCCATTTTGTTGAAAAATTCCGGTTTCATGTACCTTGGCGGTAAATACTTTCCTCATTGGCGAAATGATGGCTACTTTGGCATAAAAATAATTAACAATCCGCGATTATCTGACGAATGTAAACATTGGCGCAACTTTTAAAATGTCGCCAATAAATACAATTTGCAACCACGATCACGTGATATAATCTTAAAATGGCGGATAGGCTCCAGCTCCCTTTTTTTAGGAGCCCTACGTAGAAGCAAGAAAATTTTGAATGACGCGATACTAGTATTCATTGATAAAAGGAATTAATGGAACTTATAAGGGCTGTATTTTGTGTATTTCAAGTCAGGCTCTAATGGGCTGCAATATATAATGGGCTGCAATAATAGGGGAAAATTATAATTACAGATTTTCTTAAAAAAATTCCAGAACGTTCCGTTTAAAAATTACTTGGGGAAACCTGGTTTTCGGGGGATATACTTTGGGAAACACTGCCACAGCCGATCCCACCTTTGACATTCGTTAGCTAAATTGAACATTTCAGACAAAAGCTGCAGTTCCGACTTGACCTTTCACCTCCTTCAAGCTGAACTTCTACAAGTTACAAAATATAAGTTCAGGTTATCTGAGGAAAGATTGAGAAGGATTTGTGGCTCCAAATGGTGTGCGTCTGTGGACTGTTAGAAGCGTTACGTCCTAAGACTTCCAAATGGATTGTCCGAGATGAGCTTGGCGGGATATTCGAACCACGATAACCATGCTTAATTCGTGAGCAGGCGAGCGGGGTGTTCACACCCAACAACTTGAATTTGTGAAAAAGAACCGTCCGCCCTTGCTTCTGAAACTGGCCAAACTCTTTCCTGTTGCCTTCAAAGTCACAATCTTTGGGGTAGGGTAACAAAGTGGAAATGCCACTTATTGTTCCCTGTAAAATTGGACGTTTTTAATGAAATAATGCTATATAATTAGATGGGGTGCAAAGCACCCCGCGCGCGTGCTCGCGTTCCTCTAATCGGCGCGCCTTCTCACAGGAGTTCAGCTCAGAGAATTTAAAGGCCATCGTTGTAGCTATTACAGGGATCCCACTCGCATTGGAGAAACAAATTCCCTGACTTTTCCAGATTTTCCCGACCAATCACAAGCAATTTTCAACTGCAATTCAGTTGTGGGGGAAAATGGCTTTATGTTGGTGGGAAATTTAGCCATTGAAAACAGAAGTTAAGGTCTTCCCTGTCTTTAGACTGACCTTTAGGGACGATTTCAAATTCCCTGACAATTCCAAATCCTCCAGGTGCGCGGGAACCCTGTACTAGGTTACTGGGACGACACGAAGTAAAAACCGTTCTGGATTTGATGTCTGGTCGAAAAATACAGTGACCAAGTTTTGGTCAAGAAACAATACTGAGACTAGTTTTTGGTTGAAAAACAATACAGAGACCAGTTGTGTTTTAAGGCGCAAGGACAGTAAAGGATACGCTGCGCCGGAACCTACAGTTTTCCGAGAAATTCGAATCTTTGTTGAACAAGGATCTGAACTCCGGGTTACGGTGGCGTGGCCACTCTATGGTACCGTAGGAATCGAACCCGGTTGATGACCTTACGATAGACGACTGCGTTACCTCTACACCATCGTAGGGATATTGTGATTACATGTAGGGATATTGAGATTACACGTAGGGATAAGATCCACGCATTGCCATACACGTAGGGATATTACGATTGACAGCAGGGATATGGAGATTCACACATTGACGTATACGTAGGGCTATTGAGATTAGCAGTATGCAAAAAACATGAAGTACTAGAGGTCTACGCTGATACCCCTTGGTGAGGGAGCAGCGGATGAAAAAATTTCCAACAGTGTATTTCATATTCCGCGCTAATTATATCCTAAATTAATTAGCACTGTATACCAATCTGACCCTTAAATTTTATATGGCGTGAGGTCACGCGCCGCTAAAGCAGTCAGTTGGGTGTCGGACGGTTATATAGTTCGTGGACCAGCGTCTTTAAGAACTACTGCTTCGGTCCCAAAAAATTTATTATAGAATTAATGGTAATCCCCACTCATGAACTTTTTTTAGATGCGAGTTCGAAAAATCGCGCCGTTAAGCTAATATATAACATAAGCTATATCGGATATTAGTTCGTTAAGCCACTATTTTTTTGGGGGGGGAATTCGATGTTTCTCGGCGATGATCACAAACCACGTGTTTCGGCATTGACGAACTCTTATAGAGATTTCGTTTATTCCAAAATTATAGAAAAGGCGACCTTAGAGATACATCGTTATACAATCGATGTATCGATACATATAATCGATATAAATTCTCGTCCGATATGTCGTATCCACCCATTTCTATAGAAGTGACATCAAGCTGAAATTTATACACGATTGCCATTGAAAGATCGTTTACGATACGAACCGACATCCACGTTCCGATTCCTTTTCCTTCCGAGAAGCGAAAAGAAAAAACCCATTCCCATTTCCCCAACGATGCGCAATGGAACAACAGCCTGGATCTCGGGACGCGTCTCCGACCACGGAACCCCGCAGAGAAAACGCACCCATTGCAAAACTAAGCTCGTTAAATGAATTAATTTAGCTTAGAACCGTCCCAAGGCTGGGCCGCAATTTAAAGCTTTCCCTTTCGAGTAAAGCGCGTTGAAAGCAGGAAGATATGCGAAAGCGAAATGGCTTTTAAAAAACGGCTCATTGCTTGCGAAGTATCTAGAAATTAGTAGGAAAAAGAATGGCATTTCGTAACGCCATCATGACCTTATCTGGCCTTGTGCCACGAAATAGCACACACATCGCAACAACC
>QLNU02014176.1:175150350-175160421 GCA_006491805.2 Dysdera silvatica | reverse complement strand
TGTTTTCAATCGTTCTGATATATTCAGACCTGTCCTTACGCTACCTACTAAAAATCGGCACGAACTTTCCGGACAACCCAATATAATAAAAGACCAAAATACAGCTTTGAAACCGACATTGTAGTAGCTCAAACACTGTTTTCCTCGTCCTTTTAATAGACCGCCGAGAAAGAACTCTGGAGCAATGCCTTCACTCGCCTGTCTTCGCTTTTCCCCATAACCTCTCGGTTCACTCACGCCGAAGACGTGACGAGAGTGACGACTCCAAGACTTAAAGTATATTGACATGCCATAAATTTGTATTTAATAATAGCATAAATTGATTGTACTAACTAATCTATTGCATAGAAAATTTGCCAATTTCGTAAACAGGCGGAAAGTGAAGTACAATATGAGAAATAGAATATATATATTCTTGATCGTCAGTCTTAAAAATAGGAGGATAGTATACCCTTCGTCATAGGGAAATTCAAGTATTACGTAAGCAATATTTTGGCCATTTTATACCCCTCCTCCCTGCCCGCCCCTGGTAAACCAAAATTAACGTTGGCTAACGTAGGAAAATAAGCACAACAGCAACAACCCCCCCACCCCCGATTACGTAATACTACTTGAACTCTTCCTCATGAAAAATTATGATACATGTCATTTCTATTCGATTTCTTCAATTTTTTCTATTCTCACATGTGGTATTTCGAACCGCCTCAAATGTTCAGGATAAAAAAAATTCTCCCCGATGCTCCTTGTTCCCCCAAACGATAGCTAGAAAACAAACAAAATGGCTGATACATAATTTGAAAGTTATAATTATATAAAAGTTCAAGTGGTGCGTCTTATTATATTATCAAATGTATGGAAACAAAATGTAGTAGAATTGACATGAAATATATTGAAAAAGAAATGTATGTGCAATCAGGGACATAGTTAGGAGAGGGCGTGAAATCTGCTAAAATAATTCACGGGAGAATATTTCTGTGACTAGTGGGGCGAAATCTGGACAGTTCTGTCAGAGACGCAAGATTATCTAGCAATAGTTCTGTGTGCAATGAGTTATTTGCAAGTTGCTCCTTTGTTCCTTGTTTGCTTGTGTAAACCAAATAATATAATAATCAACAAAAGTTGATCGTATATTTTCAAATTCCGCGTGACGGGAACATCCAGAGTGCACACACACAGGCCCTGCGGTGGCGCAGTGTGGTAACGCGTTCGCCTAGTACGCCGTTAATCCGGGTTCGACTCCCAACAGTGTACAAAGAACGCTTACTCAGAGATCTCATAAAAAGATCGCACTGCTCACTGTAGTCCGGGGTTTGGTTCCCTAGGCCATAAGAGGTTCGGATTCCTCGGAAAACAGTAGGTCCCGGCGCAGCATGACCATTGTAGTCTTTGAGCCGTAAAACCACAAAACAAACAAAGCACATACACATACACACATATATATAACGTGCATACAATAAAAAGATTAATTTTTATGGTGCAAGGATAGCAGAGGATGTACTGCGGCAGAAGTAAGAAGAAAATACGTCCCAGAGTGTCCCTGTATTAACGTGTGCACGTTCCTATGTATAACGTGTGTGCACGTTCTATGTATTAACGATGTGTGCACGTTCCTATGTATTAGCGATGTGTGCACGTTCCTATGTAATAAATAACGATGTGTACGTTCCTGTATTAACGTGTGTGCACGTTCCTATGTGATAACGATGTGTGCACGTTCTAATAATATTAACGATGTGCACGTTCCTATGTATTAACGTGTGTGCACGTTCCACAATAATGATAACGTGTATGCACGTTCTAATGTGATAACGATGTATGCGTTCCTATGTATTAACGTGTATGCACGTTCCTATGTAATGTAACGATGTATGCACGTTGATATATGTTTAATGCATTGGTGGGGGGGTATTGTGGAAATTCAAATTTAATATTACAATTTTGAAAAGTTCAACATCTGAACTGTTCTGTGGCCACCCCACCCCATAGACGGATTTACCATTTTGCCGCCCCTAGGCTATTTCTGTCGCCGCGCCCTATCCGTCCGCCACCCCTCCCCAATCAGTAATAGGAACATAAAAATTGTTACATTCAATATACGCCAAAAACTTTTGTATTGACAATAAATATGCCGAAAAACCAACTCATAAATTGAAACATAAACATTAAACAATATTAACTTATATTGAAGTATTATTTCTTTTTGGTATATAATAAATCAAATTCAATTTTATTGAAATAAATTTTAATTTTAGCAAAAAATAAATGTCTATTGAGCACTGGTATTTAAATGGAAAGCATGACGTCTAGCTTTCTTCTCGGCAAAACATCTGATTATATCATATGGTATTGATTTTGTTATATCAGACTCAATACACAAAATTTTGCCGCCCCAGTCTATTGGAGAAATATGGCACTGGCCACTCCACAAAACGGTTAGTTTTCTAGAGTTTACTTAGACAAATTTTACTGTATTATCCAGATCAGTGGTTCTCCACCTGGTCCACGATGACCGAGAAAACGGGCATCTCTCTCTGCCTATGGACGCATTTCTCCCATATCTTATTTTAAAAAATGGTTTTATATATACTAAAAAATATATACCTGAAATAATTTAACCGTGACATCAAACTTTATACAACATGTCTAAAGGTTAGTTTAAAAGGAAACTTGGTAGACAATGTCAAGGGCGGACTTCCATTTTGGGGTTGGGGGCGTCACGGACAGAATTTGCCATGGTCTTGGAATAACACCCTTCATTTATCATGAAAGTTGGAATTTTTTACAGTGAAAAAATATATTTTGGGGGTCATGACCCCTGTGACCTCCCCTCTGTGTCCGCCCTTGGACGAGATTACAGTTTGAGCATCAATTATTTGAACATCAAAACAGACTTGTAGCCACGATGGAGGGGCAACTAGGGCAAGGCAAAGGACATATGGGGCACTGAGATCGTTCTCTCTATATATAGCTTGGTGGGGCAACTGCCGCCATGCCCCTACTGGGCTACAGACCTGCATCAAAACCATTCGAAGTATCCGGTTTTACGATTCGATACGAACTTCTAATTACTTAGGATCAGACGGTGTCCATTAGACGTACGTTAATCGTTCTATTAGGGCAGTGGTTCCCAAACTTTGTCAAGCCGTGGCACACTTTTATAGTAACCAAGTAATTCGCGACCCCCTTTATAGTAACCAAAAGATCTGCGACCCCTCTGTCCGCCGCCGACACATTTGCATAATAAAAGCATTTTTAACAGAGTAAAGAAAACACATTAAATACAAAATTATATTACTAAATATTTTATATATATATATTATAGATATAAAATTAACAACCGTTAGTAGAATATTGCAATGTGTTAGCCATGTTGAAATATAAAAGCCTTGAAAACATTTGGTATGAAATTCCTTATAAAAATAATTGCAATTAAAAATAGTTGTGGTGACCCCCCCCAGAAACCCGTTCGTGATCCCCAGGCTAGGAGGAACTATTGTATTAGCGTATCACTGGATGAGGAGCGTGCTCATTTTTTGTCGATGGGAAAAATCCTTAATTCGTTTAATGGGTGAATTGTCACACCTATAGCGTAAATGTAAATTTTAGAAATTTGTGTTTCACATCGGATTGATAACGTTTGCAGGCAAGCATTTTTTAGAGCTGTGATGTTATACATAAATATTATTTATCTTCTGAAAATTTCTGGAGACCCTGCACACTTTCGGAAACACTGTCGGAGATGCTTCTTTCACCGGACCGGAACGGTTTTCTGGGTTGACGAAAGGGATTTTTCCGCCCTCTATAGGGATTTTTGTATTATGGCTGGCAACACTAAACAGACGAAATGGCAGTTGCTTCTACGAAACAGTACAAAATATTCGAACCAAAATAACGGGTTTTCTGTTCGTTTATTTGTTCAGGACAGCCGTGGAAACAGCGTGGGTTTCGCTTTATTTTGTTTTTTCCGCTGCAGCCCCAATTTCCTGTTCTTCAGTTGCGTCTGCCGTTAGCTTTCTGATTTTTTCGAACTGCTTGGGCCGAATCCATGGGGGAGCACATTATATACATTTATACATTACAATGTATGTAAAATTATAATTAATTTCAAAGTATTGGCTGGGAGGACTGGCTCTACTTATAGTCCGTTCGCGCAGACCTGACGCCTGATAACCGTTAGCAGACGGGTTAGTCCATTGCAGTTTAGGGAAGGGCATCTTGCCGAAACTGGTTTTTCATGTGGGAAAAACCAGTTCCTCCAAGACGGCCTTCCCTAAACTGCAATGGAACAACCCATCTGGTAACGGTATCGGGCGACAACTGAGCGCGAACGCACTATAGCTACGCCTATGACAGTGGCGGATCCACAAGGGGAATTACGGAAATTTCCTCTCTCAGAATTCATAAAAAAAGGTGGAAATCGGTTATAACGACCAACCACATATAACGACGGAATTTTTACAAAAAGTTTGATTTCCTATTTTATTTTTTTAAATTGCTCGTTAAATCCGGGGTCCAAAAAAGACTCGCTCGCTAAAAGCGGTTAAGTTGTGCTGTGCTTAATCATTATACAAAACAAAATCTGTTTTCCTCTACATGCGGGCTCATAAGTAGGTCCTACTGTATTTTACATCCCCCAACCCCTCTACATCCGCCTCTGCCCAAACCGCCGACTTAACGGGACTTTCTAATCATAATACGTTTGTAAGAGACAAATGCTCCCTTTTTTTGGCTACATACATTGGCGTTAAGACGCTAATTAACCTTACACCTTTGAGTTGATGCAGTATGAAAAAGTTTAATGCCTTCATACATAAAGGTTAAAATGTAGTTAAAGGTCCTCTATTCCTTTTGGCGCTCTCCGGGCAATTAAACTGCAACTTCTATACTCACGGCAAAGCTAACCTGGTATACTGACAAGGCGCAGAGCAGTACGATTTCGCCAGTGCAATATAGTTCGCCCTTTCTTACGTTAGCAGAGTCAATAGAAGATACATTTCCTACATAAAACATTAAAATAATGCTCAAATACATAAAACATAGGCATATACAGTAGAGTCTCCATATAACGAACTTCCATTTAACAAAGTTTTCTATTTAATGAAATTTTCGGCGGAACCTTGACTTTGAATGGCACTAACATGTAAATTTGTCTCCATATTACGAAAAACAATTTCTATATAACGAAAACAATTTCTATATAACGAAGTCCTTTTTCATAAGAATTCTGATGAGAAATCGTTCACGTTTCAACCGGATGGTTAGCTAGAAGGGATAGTTGAGCATTTTAAGCAAAAAGATGGAGGTGAGGTAGCCTTCTGTATTGTAGACATAGGGTCAGTTGTGATAAATAATTCTATTGTTCTAAACTGGGAACTTCGAAGCAGCGGGGATGTATCACTCTGCAGGTGTGGCTAAGCCACGAAATTTGCTTCTCGCACATACGTGTTGCATTGTTGAAGAAAATGTTATAGATGACGTGTTCCGATATTTACAAAAGTGTGAGAATTTCTATAAATAAAACGTTTTTTATAAGAAACCTGTACAAAGCAAAATTAGTGATTATTTCTCTGTTTCAAATATGTTGCATGATGAAAAGTAATCCTCAGTCTTTTCTTTTTGTTATTAATTTGTACGTACTTGTATACAAAAAATATTTAAATTCGTAAGAAAAGAAGAGTCTACTGAACTTAGTTTTTACTGTCCAAATTTAACCTTTTTCATTTTATCGAAATTAAGTTTCAACATTTATGTTAATTTCTATTTAACGAATTTTCGAGTAGAAACTCAACTGTATGAGAAATTTCCTTAAATCTCATCCAAGCCTAAATTCTAGCTACACCAGCAATTTCCAATTCATTTCATTTATTCATTTTATTTTTTCTGAAATATGGTGATCCTGCAGACCACTCGATAAGCCACCGCGATCTGGTGGTGATCCTGCAGACCACTCGATAAGCCACCGCGATCTTGTGGTGATCCTGCAGACCACTAGATAAGCCACCGCGGACCACACTTTGAGAAACACTGCCTTAGATTATCTCAAGGTGCAAGTCCTATCAGCCATGAGGGCACACCGGCCCGGGGGGGGGGGGCCGTCCGCCCCTGCATTGTTCCCACACTGACCGTACCTCTGATTAAGTTACTCCTGATTTTATCCCTCCTTGTAATACATTCACTAAAGCATTTCCGACTGTTGAAGTTGGGTAAATCCCTTGGCGAGGATAATGGTTAGTGCAACAGGGTGGTAACAAAATGCAGTAAAAAAATTCCCTGATATTTTCATGTCACGTTGCCAGCAAGATACCAAATGCTATAATATGTGGAAAAACCTACACAATTAACATCAAAAATGTAAACAAAACGGAACTCATACAGCTCTGGCCTCAACGTATTGCCATTGAGTCAGTGTTATGTACGTACGTAGAGGCAAGGGAGCCACACAATGATTTATGACTAATGATTAGGTTTGTTTAGGTGTTTTATGGCGCAAGAGCATCTGGGCTATACTGCGCCAAGACTAATGAGACCTAAACAGATTGTCTAGGGGGAAACAGAACTGGGGATATTATAAACTGAAGTTTAGAAAACGTATGGACTTGAGTAGCTTCCCCGTGTGGGAAAAAAAAAAAAATCTGTAAAAAGGTAAAATTTCCGTAAACTATATTAAACTTCACAACTCGTAAATCTTTAGTTCTATTCACTTAAGGAAATCCATTTTAATCTTGTTAAAACCACAAGTATATAAGCTTCTTTCTTATGTAAAAAGATATACAGGGTGCAATTTGAAATAAGGGAGATAAAAGGTGTGTTTGGTATTTTTTAACACACTGTCCATATTTCAACGGAATTCGTGATATAGGAAGATAGCACATTTAGAAATCTATAAAATGAGATATAAACAAACTTTTTCTGTTAAACAGGACAAATTAAGGGTGGTACGGCCATTCTAGGACACCCTGTATATTTATATATAAAATGCCTCCTGGAGGGGGTAAATGATCGATTGCGGGGGTGGGATGAATGCCTGAAAGAAACACTGACTACAAAGGGCGCTGAACTTATCCTTTTCTCCTTACCATATACCAAGTGAATACAAAAAAAAAACATGTACAAAACTGTAGCGAAAATCTATTTTGAATATAATTTTATCGTCAAAGACTAGATTGTCTTGAACAAAACGAAAAATTTTAAACGAAATCAATGCAACTTTTCATATTGCAATCTTTTCAATTCTTCGGTTCTGCAATAATTGATTTTCAGAAAAAGTTAAGTTTGGCTTTTTGATGGCGCAAGAGCATCTGGGCTATACTGCGCCAAAAAAGCCTAGAATATTCTCCAGGGGGGCTAAGTCCCCTTGGTTACGGCCCTGATGTGTAAAAAATTATAATCCAAGAACAGATGAGCTGTTCGAAAGAGCAGTTCACGTTGATGAACCAATTTGCCCATCTCTAACATTTGCTGCCGTTTTAGTGATCAAGAATTTATTTTCTTTGATTTCGGTGAAACTTTGAAACCTCCCTGACATTTCCAGAATTAAAAAATTCCCTGATTTCCCGGTTCTGTTACCACTCTGGGGCAAGGAACGTTAGTCCCGTGGAATTGACACTGAATGTGTCAATTCATGACATCGGCAATGTACATTGTTGGTTGTTTTTATGGTGCAAGGATGGCAAGGGTATATTGTTGGAGAAAATGGGATGGTGGAGGGGACAGCAGCTGATATACAAACTTATAATTTAAAATTAGTTGGCTCCATTTTAAAGGCGCAAGAACAGTGAAAGTTATTCTGCGCCAAACGAAGTGAGACGTACATACGGTTTGAATAATTTAAGGAATTAAAAGCTATCGCTTTTGCCTTTCGGGCGCAAGGTTAGAAAAGATCATGCTGCGAATCGTCGTGACTTTCCGAGGAATTCGAATTCCGGAGAGTTCAAAAACGACCAGAGTTCCACGACACGTCAAGGATCTATTCCGGGTAAATTAAGGCTCATGAAAGAAAAGGACAGCCGGCGCAATTCGCCATTTTGATGCCATCCTATCACGTGATCTCCACTTCTGTGTTAAAAGCTGAGTGATTTACAAGCGCTATTTTTTAATAAATTAGGATGAAATGGATGGGTGTGCCGCTATGAATTATTCATAACCCTCGAGGTATAAACAAAACGTTTAGGTTTGCAATAAATCCTGCAAAAAGAAAATAGATTATTTGTTTTCCAATGGTAAACGTTATGAAACCGGAAGTGTACAACAAAATGGCGTCTGAGGCGTCGGCCTAGAATTCTAGGGGCTCTAGGATTAATCGCACGATGGACTTTGGCCCTTGAGGACCTACATTTTCCCGAGAAATGCGAATCTCTAAAAGGCGAGGGAATCAACCCCTGGGATTACACTGGACAGTTAGACGATATATTAATATACAGGGTGTGTGAATATGCAGGGTGGCTCACAAAAGCCGGTGAACGTTTTACAAGACTACGCCTTGGTAAATTTTTAGTTTATGATAACGTGGTTTGTATAGAAATGTATATAATTATGAGGGTGTTTTTTTTTTCACAAAATATTTGACGTAGGATTTTAGTTACAATTACAAAGACTATATGGCGTTATACTTGGAATGATGTAACGGGAATGATGTAACGGGAATGATTGCCAGGATATAAAGCTGACAGCCATGTTACTAATAAAATATTATAGAAATAAGATACAAAGTACCAGGGAAGAAATTTACATACAAAAGGTTAAACACTGGTAAAATAGCAATGAAAAAGATCAAAGATTTCGGATACAGCAGTTCTTCATCAGCAGTAATGATTATTGATGACGTAATGATTAATGAATCATTACTCCTGATGAAGGACTGCTGCTGATGCGTCCGAAAGCTTGAGTGATCTTTTTCATTGCTATTTTACCAGTGTTTAACCTTTTTATGTAATAAAATACTATTGGCAAGTTCTGCACCTTTGCAATTCCTTTCGAAGCATCCATTTCAATTATAATATTCCTGGCATGGTCGCCATTTGGTTGACAATTATATTTAAAATTTCGTATTGCTGTACATATCCCCTGTCTCCAGTAGTGCATTTCGTGCAATATGTGCACCATACATTGAAAACTCACCGAAATATTTAAACGTTTATTAACGTTTGCGAATTTTACAACGCAAAGACAGCGAAGGTCATATTGCCCTAGGATTTAATTTTCCGAATATTTCTAGACCCAGGGAACAAACCCTGGACTACAATGTGCAATTAGTCGGTCAGTGTTCTTTTTCTGGTCCAGTTGGAGACAGCTACTTGGCATAAAGTGACGCCAAGTCAACGCGTCACCACTGCACCACCGCGGAGATACTTTACTGATTTTTAGATCGCCCTGTATATATTTGAAATCGATTTATAGCACACGAAATAATATTTGGCAACAAGATGGTTTTTCCTGTCATTTCGAGACATCAATTTCAGAAGACAGATAAACGTTTAATGTCGCTTTCAAATCAAAAAATACGGATGGTCTATTGCTTATGGAGTTACGAACATGTCACTTCCTCTCTGGGAAAACAGAGCCGCTTTTGGCGGTCCACCATTCCCAACGACGAACAAAATCAAATTGAAAAAGAATGGCCGTTACAAAGGCCCATCCAATTTTAAAATGTTTACTTCTTCTCGGAACGTCGCATTAATCAAGTGCTCGGGAATGCGGAGGTTTGAAAGAGGCACGGGCTTCCGAAACCCAGGCACGATATGTTTAAAATATTTGTGGTAAACGATTTCGATGATCATCGATGATATATCGGCGGCTCATAAATATCGATATTCAATTTATTCGTGATGCGCTTGGTGGGAAAATAATTTTTTTCTGTCTCGTCACGCGTGCATTGCAATATCGATAGACAAAACACGTAATCGATTTTACATGTCTCAAACGATCAATTTCATTAAACTAATGGCCCATTTCACGTCGGATTGTTTTCCGCTTCGTTGGTTGGATGCATTTTTTTTATGGCGCAAGGGTTACTCTGCGCCAAACAAGGCTTTTCTGCTTCGCGTTTGCTTTGTCGGTAGCCGGCTATAAGGC
>QLNU02014176.1:175120344-175150250 GCA_006491805.2 Dysdera silvatica | reverse complement strand
CTGAGCCGGACAGGGAGAGGTCATACATACAGTTATAGACGGAAAGCAGGAAATTATAAAACTATTAATATCCATTCGCATGCTTTATACGCAATCCGTAGCGCGTGAGGGTAACGTAAGTTTTGGTCGGTTGTATTTTTCTGGCACAAGGACAGTAAAGGCCATTCTGTACCAAACAACAAATCAAGGTCAAATCGCCATGCATGTACAGTGAAACACTGCGATATCATGTCGTCGTGGTCATCCTGAATCATATTTCATAGCAGGCCCAAATTTAGGGTGGTGCGATCGATTCCTTAGCACAGGGCGATAAACCAATTGAAGGACACCTAATTGACCGACTTGCGGTCAAATTCAGATCCAATATGATCAAGTAATTATTAAATCTAATCATTCGTTATTAAATAGTTTATATAAAATTTAATAAACTCGCTTTCCGATGCTTGTATAAGTCACCCTTTACTACTCGTGTTCAATTCGGTGTTTATGAATACGAAAAAGCTTGTCCAACTTCCGCATTCTTTAATATGGAACTCAGACGCGGACTGGGTTCTCTCAAAGGGCGCATAGCTTGGATTATAGGAGAGCGCACCGGCCTGGGGGGCCGGTTGGTAGGCGATCCAGTCCACCCCTGATGGAACTGCATGTAGGGAAGTGAAAACCGCGTCAAAATGGATGATCCTGCTTAAACGGATAAAGAACTAAAACCAAATTCCAGATTGCAACGCATTCAATAACAAGCTTCAAAAATTAACTTAGAAATTCAACAATCAATTAACTTAGAAATTCAACAATCAATTAACTTAGAAATTCAACAATCAATTAACTTAGAAATTCAACAATCAATTAACTTAGAAATTCAACAATCAATTAAATTAGAAATTCAAAAATCAATTAAATTAGAAATTCAAAAATCAATTAAATTAGAAATTCAAAAATCAATTAAATTAGAAATTCAAAAATCAATTAAATTAGAAATTATAACTTCAATATTTATGTGAAATTTTCTTCTAATTATTCAATTAGAAATTATAACTCCATCAATATGCATGTCAAAACAATTTAATTTTTGAC
Organism: Dysdera silvatica; assembly: GCA_006491805.2. Classification (NCBI taxonomy): domain Eukaryota; kingdom Metazoa; phylum Arthropoda; class Arachnida; order Araneae; family Dysderidae; genus Dysdera; species Dysdera silvatica. The sequence continues at coordinate 175,149,176 of QLNU02014176.1, read as the reverse complement.
TCCTGAGAAGAACTCTTTTCGTTTGATGACAAGTTTTTTGCTTTAAGGAAACTCTCATTGTGGGTTTGTCTTTGCAATAATGCGCGTTAGTACGCCTAATGATATCCCTAAAAATGACCTAGTCAGTGAATTAGTTTTCTCGTTCACTGATTCGTTCACTCGGCGATTTCACACCGATATGAAGTTCCCAATTCGTCTGTCATCTTTGATTGAGAACGACGTCGCATTATGGACAAAAAAAAAATCTTTTCCCCAAAGCGAGGAAGAAAAACCCAAGTCAGTGTCATTTCCGGTGCCACATGTCCTTTGTTGACCTTGCGCCACAGAACAAACAAGTCAATGAAGAAACGCGCAGAAAAGTACAATAAACCGTTACGAAAAATCTGTTCGTGTCGGCAAGTTTAGAGGTGTCATCAATTTCGTGAGCACTCCTAGGAAATGCCGCCTGTTAGTGCCAATGACCTAAGCAGGGGTTACTCCTCTTGCTGCTGCCAAACCGATACACAAATTTTCTTTTTCACTTTCCAGCGATGGCAACGAAAAATGCTGAACAAATTCGAAGGTTTTTTTTTTTTTTAAATCCCATCCGTTGTTACGGCCCTACGCTCGCCTGTGACGATACATCCCGATAAAGAGTCACGCTCCGTCGAAGAAAAGATCCGACGTTTTTCTTCAGTCAAAAGCATGTTTAAAATTACAAGGTATTTGAGACGATTTGATATTGACTTTGGGGCTGTTCACCGACGAGAACTTCACATCCGATTCCCCAGAACTGCCGATTAAAGCTCGCATTAAAACGCAAGTCCACGTTTCTTCCACACGCCACTTCCTCGTTCGAACGAGATTTAGCATTATGGAGGGGCGAGTTTTCTTTTGCTATTTCCTCTCAAAATTTAGCGGAAGTTTTGCACTTTTTTTTGCGAGAGGTCAGGCGATTATATTTCTGACAGACGATTTCCCAAACCGGAACTATCTAAAACCGTTTGGAAAGCTGGCCTGCGTATCTAGACACTGGCATCCTCGTCGATACAATTCATTTCTGAAAAAAAAAAACCTTTTTGAAACCTTGTTTTTTGAAGGTTCTTGAAGTTTTTTTAATCAGCTTTTTGAAAAAATCGTCGCAGCCATATTGGTTGTGTTCTTTGGCGAAAAGATACAAAAGGATACATTGGACCTGGACCTATAGTTTTCCGAGGAATCCGAACCATCGTGGACCAGGGCAGTGGTGCGCAACCTATTTTTACTGACGACCCCCATTTCATGTAAAATTTTGTCGCGACCCCTGGACGAACTGTCCTATACTTAAAAAATGTTACGTATATATGTACATTTTATATGTACATATTATGTACGTACATATGTACATTTCTTTAAATTTGGTGACCCACCGAAATTTTCTCCCACGGCACCACTGGCCTTAGGAAACCGGAATACGGTGAGCTGAAAAACTGCATTCATACTATACTACTGGAATCAGTAGCGTAACAATTCAAAATTCATGGGGGGAGGGGGGTTCAAGTGGCTTCAAAGACTGGTGTGGCCATGGAGAAAATGTGTTTGGATATTTAATGGGGGGTCTTCGCCCCTCCTTTTCCCACGCCACTGATTTGAACCTAACCCTAGTTAACGGCATGACGACGCACGCATTTTACACGTCACTAATTCATCATAGTGTGTGTGTGTATCCTCATTACAACGCTCATCTTTAAAGAAGTGGTAACAGTAAAAACCCTCTCTTAACGGACCACTTTCAGATACATTCTCTTTTTTATGGCCAGCTGAAAATCTCCCTGCAAGAAATTCTTTCACAGTAATATCCGCTTTTAGAGGTTTTCTTGCCCAGCGAGTGTCCGCTGATAAAAGGGATTTACTAACGAGGGTTTTTTAGGAGTAAAGAAATTGACAGGCGTAGTCAATTTCAGTATTCGAGGGGTGGGGGCAATGGTAATAACATACGACACATGAAACCGTTTGGTGAATTATGGACTACACAATGCGCACCATATATGATATGACTGAATATTGCAGCGGGCACTGCTGCTCCCATCTCCAGCCAAGCTACTATTCAATACATAAACTTAAAAATAATTACTGTTTATAGATAAAAATCAACCAGGGGTATAGGCCTACCAGGGCGCCACCCTGGTATTTTTTGTTTTATGCAAACCAGGGCGCACCCTGCCTTAAAATGACGGTAAACATTTAGTCCCTAAACTTGCTTTACTTAGCATTAATCAGTTGCGTAATTCAGTGGTTCATAACCTGGGGATTACGGCCCGCACTTGCCTCCCAATAAGGGACACCCGTGGGACAGGACATTTTACCCCTTAAATCGAAGTGTTCCTTCTTCGGAGGTAGACGTGTTGATACACAGACCAGCCCTTAAATATATGGTTGGCTGGTTGTATTTTTATGGCGCGAGAACAAGGGTCATACTGCGCCAAATAAGGTGAGATCTTAGAGGTGTCCCTTACGCGAGATGCCACTGTATAGTGTTACCTCCCAATAAGGGACACCTACGGGACCGGACATCTTGTCTCTTAAACAGGTGTCCCTTCTTTGGAGGTACGTGCCGATACGTAGACCAGAGGAACCGTCCCTTATAGCAGGTATCACTGTATTTGTAAAAACTCAAACTATTTTTGCCAATTGATGGAAAAAAACGCCATGTTTTAAACAATGCGTGGGTTGTTTATTTTTTATAGCGTTATCAAAACGATCGCGAGGGCGGGCGGTTCCTGAAAGTGGGGCGACGGCTTTCGTCGAACAGCTGTCGATTGCGCTGGCGCACAGAAATTTCCCCGAAAAATCACGCAAAAACAAAAATAGGGGTTAGTCGAATTGTCATGGCGCAAGGTCAACAAAGGTCACAATGCTCCAAACGTGGTTAAAAAAAAAAATTGAATTTGAACACGTAGGCTATTTGCCGCAAAGCGATTTGCGTTCCTTTTCGAAGAAAGCGATTAATCGCTTATGGAAACCTCTCGAGAGAAAATCGGCAGCGGTTGAATTTTTATGAGGCAAGGGCAGGGAAAGGTCGTTCTGCGCTAATCGCTATCACGATAATCTTATCAGAAAAACAGTTGGTGTTTAACGAACCGTAATTCGCTAAATTATACATATATACAGGGTGTTCGTAAAGTGTTACAACGAAATACGAAAGGTGATGGTATCCATCAAAACGGACGATGTTTACAACGGAACACTGGGCCACACAGCGTCAGAAAAGCGTAATGTCAAATGTCTAAGTTGAACTTCCAATGGCGAAAGAGAATTGCAATCATAAATTGCACAATCCTATTCAGGCACTCAAAGTGGCGTCCCAGGGTTCCGTTGAACAGTTCAGCCCGGCAAATGAAAGAATGGTGCAACCTCCAGTACACCCTTGGTATATCATTCATCTTATTCATTGCAACAACGATTCTAGCGAGGAAGTCTCCAACTGAGTCCACAGGTGTCTCGTACACCAATGATTCCGAGTGCCACAAGACCAGTAGATATAGATCCGGTGAGCATGGAGGCCAAGCTACAGGTCAACCACATCCAATTTAGCACCCCTAGGTTTCTTATGTAAATACTGTTCGTCTTGATGGGCACTATTACCCTCTCTTATTTCGTTGAAACAGTTTATGAACACCTTGTATAAAGGATTATATAAAGGACCTTGTATAAAGAAACCACGATAACTCGAAGTGCAAGAGGGGAGAGGAAGGCGTTTCACTTGGAGTTATTTACTTTTCGAGATTCAAGGGGATTTCAAGGTATATTTTGAAGGAACTGTATTGTTTTACGGAGCAAGGAGGACAAGGGTCCTGGTGCGGCGAGACCCTACGATTTATCGGGTAATCCAAATCTCTTGGAGGGGTCTAAAACAGTGAGCAGTTTATTGGCAAGTGGTTTATTACGGCACCGTCATTGGGAATCGAACCACAGGGTTAAAGGCAAGCTGAGCGAACGTATTATCAGAGCAGGGTCCTCGAGGGCGGAATTAAAATCAGTTCGGATTAACCGGAATGTCAAATTGTCAAGGTTCGGTAAATCGAGGGTTCACTGCAACCGTGAGAAGCAAATACGATTAAATCCTTTACTCAATTCGGTCATTGGCGCAGTATAGCCCAGATGCTCTTGCGCCATAAAAATCCAACCAATTCGGTCACTGCGTTTGTTGGCTTTGCGACGGTCGGAACTGTATTCAGGTCCAATAGAAGAGGCTCCGGTGTATATAAAAAAAAGCACCTGTTTTAGGGCGCATGGATATTTAAAGTCCAGGGACCAAAGGTTTCCGAGGAACCTGGTCCTTCGTGACTTAGGGATTCAGCCCTAGGTCCACGATGGGATTATAAAAGCACTAATTTGTGGTTTTATGTGTTTCCTTACGTTTCAAGGACGTATGACCGGTCACCTACTGTTTGTTCACGAAAAGAAGTCTGATGGAACAGTTAGAAATAACGGGTGTTGACGTCACAAACGGGGTAGTTCATTAGAGCAGAGGAGAGCTCCAATTTCAGAACTTGTTTTTAGTGAACGTTTGTCGGCGCCAAAATCAAGTTCTGAAATTGGAGTCCTCCTCTTCTGTAATGGGATAGCCCGTTTGTAACGTCACCTCCCGTTATTTCTAACTATTCCATCGGACTTCTTTTCGTGAACAGTAGGACAGGACAGACGGCTTACACTGACCCTTGGATATCTTCACAGAAAAACTAGGCTTGATATGGACTGAACCTTAGCTCTCAATCCAAAGACGAGCGGTTCCAAGAGAGGTCCGAATGACCCTCACTAATTTTTTTGGACTTAAACGACGCCTATGAAAAGGTACACAATGCCATAACGAGGTTTAACATAAGTCACCTATTCTGTAACTTTTATCCCCCTCGTAAAATAAGCTGTATACGTCTCTGATCAAAGAGGTAGAGAAGGGACACTACGCACGAAGGGTACGTTTTGTGTATTATGGCAAAAGGGCATTTAAGGACTTACTGCGCCTGGACCTAGTTTTCTGGTGGAATCGGACATTTGTCGCCTGGGGGAACCAAACCTCGTACCTTTAGTATCGAACCTATGGGTTGATACGGGTTAGATGAATGCGCTACCACAGCGCTACCTAGGGGTAACAGTCGTAAATACAACGGGGCTACTGGCATTGCAGTTTGATGCTTACTGATATTTTGCTTTCCAAGACCGATCGGCAATGGCATATTTACCAATAGGCTACAGTCAACAGCGGCAAATTTTCGGCGAAAAGTTTGCGAAGACGAATTTTTTGGTGGATGATGCAATTACTAATTTTGGTTTGTTATGTTCAGAGGCATAACTAAGCATTGACCAAAGGAGAGCTGCCTTGGGCGCCATCTTGAGATTGGGAAAGGCGTCAGATCCACAAACACATACTTGTGAAAAGCTGAATTTTGAATAATCGCCAGAGTAGCCAACTTAAGAATTTGGTAAACGCGCCAAAATCTTATGGCTCAATGCTAGCAGCAAAGCTAACTTGCCAGTGTATCAGGTTAGCTTTGACGCGAGTATAGTTACGTTTGGTAAGATTTGGCGACAAATTATGTCAGACCCTACAGGCGGCAAAAACAAATTCGCCCCTGCTGATTGGATCGGCAAAGATAGATGGGACGATTAGCGCAACATGACAACCGAATAACGAAGCCTATGGGCATTTGGGCCTGGTAAACTTGCTTTGTCTTCGAAGGTAAACCGCTCAACAAGACAGTGAGCTGTCTAGTGAAATTATGTTAAAAGAATTATAAATGAAAGAAATTACGTTAAAAGAAATTTAAGAATATCAGTTGGGCGTGAACAGAGCAAGAAATGTTCTTGGCAAGAATTTCGAAGAACGCGGTGATTTGGCGACATGGGGCTTGGCGACGAAAGCCGCCTACCGCCAATCAAAATCAATAATGGAGCCAGAGCGTTGTTCTTATGAATCGATAACGAAGACAATAGAAAAACGTGATATTAGAAATAGGTAATAATCCTTGACCCGTTTTCGTGCTTTTAGGGCAATCGTTTTAAAATCGATTTAAGGTTGTGCCGAGAATCGATTGATAACCAGTTTAACGAGGGTCAAAAATGCTACTGAAAATCATCGACAGCCTCAAAAGCAGACGATTTTAGGGGAAAAAAAAGTGTTTAAACAGTAAGACTCCATCTGCGGACGTCGTTCGTTCGAACCGCAAAATTTTTTCCGTAAAGAGGGCAGATCTTATTATGAAGGAGTTTTTAGGGAGGGACTTTTATATCTGACAGTAAAAACTGAGTGACTGCATTTGAAGGGTATCCGTTAAAAGAGGTTTACTTATATAATACTTTTGAAGTAATTCGTTAATATTTTTGCATACGATTTTGAAGCATTCTAGAACAGCGATTCTTTCCTAGACCGGGGACCCTTGCAGAGATACTCGCCATCGCGGACCCCCCAAGAATTAACTCAAAGTTTAAAGCCCAGAATTTGCATCATACATATTTATTTCTAGTGTTTAATCACTAATTTTCACCATTTAAGGAAAGCAAATTTTTCGTATATTTTCATACATTATATTTTTTATATTCATATATTTTATTTTTATAATTTCCCCCTCATAATTTATTGTTAGTATTAAAGAGCAAATGTTCTTTTCTCAGTATTTTTCCCAACCTTTGTGGAACATTGGATCTCATGGACCCCCTGATATTGTCAGCGGACCACTAGGGGTCCCAGAACCACAGTTGAAGGACCGCTGTTCTAGCAGGTTATCCGAACTGATTGTCAAGCCAAGTTTTTATATTAAATGGAATTAAATATCCAATTATTCGAAAAAAAAAATTCGGTTCGCATAATCTGACGATCCGTTACGGAAAATCGGATTGAACGGCTGACCAACCTCGTCGTAAACCCTGTAAGTAAAACGTGGTGTTGCCAATAATTAGGAAATCATGAGGAATTGATTTCCAGATTGCGGGAAAACATCCCTACGACATTATTAGTAATGCGGTGTGGGGGCGCTGGTCCGATTCTTGAACTCGTTATGCGTGAGTGAGTTGCGTTAACTGCTATACGACGCTAAAAGCATAATTTCTCACGTAGATCATAGATTTTGCGTGCGAAATCGTGGAGGGGGGAATGGCGCGAAATCGGTTCGCTTTCTAGAGCGGCGTAGGGATATTTAAACGAGTTTATCCCCACATCTGGCGACGTCTTCGCAAAAAGCGGCAGTTTTATTAGCCGTTTTGGCGAAATCGTCCAAATACAATTATCTGTCTGGCATCACGTATTCAAAAAATAAATAAACGCGTTGAACAAGTTCAAAACCGTTTCGTGTTGACCTAGCGCTTATTTTGAAAGCGGCGATCAATTCTCGTCCTCCCTCGGTGACGTCACCGGTTCCTAGAAGTGACGTCATAATGGAGGCTCTCAGAAGGATGGATCTTTTCATTTACAACAGACGTCGCGCAGACGTGCCTCAGACATGTCTTCAGACAACGTTTTAAGACGTTTATTTACTTTTCAATAACGTTATAGATTGGACCTTGACAAAGTTAAAATGATGCGCAAAAAGTTTTATGACTACTCGAAAATCCGTACACCTCATACTCATGGATTCCGAACCATCTTCACGGCCTTGGTCGAAGTCCCCATCTTTCCTTTTTTGCGGCCCTGTTGGTACGTTTCTTACGTTGAAGACTATAAGCATCCACCTGTTTCGTAAAACTCCATACACACCCACACAAAATGATAAACCAAACATTAAAAGAACGAACCTGGCATCAACGATCGTTGAAACTTAAAATTTTAATTAAAACAAGACTTGGACAACACGGACCTACAATGTATTCTCTGGAATTCCATAGTCTGTCAGCGTTTCAACTCGCACGGCTAAGTTCGGCTGTTTGGGATGGGTCAGACTATTTGATGGGACCTACGAACACCATTAAACTTGCCGGAGTTAAAACCCCGTTTTATGAGAATGCAAGCATGGCCGTACAAGTGACCATGAGATCATTGTTCAAGTTTCAATGACGGGAAGGGGTATTTAACGTCTCTAAGTGGGGGGGATTTATGATGAGCGATTGGTGTTGGGACCCTCTCATTAAATTAAAGACACTTAAAACGTTCTCCACTTCGTTGTCATAGTGTCTTTGGGAAACCAGATTACCCCTCATTAAGACGTTAAAACAGCAGCTGTCATATTTAGCAAGTAAATATCTAGAAGATCCCTTTAAACGCTGTAACACGGGGCACGATTTAATATTTCGGAGGCCCCTTTATTCACGGGGGACACCTATCACCCCTCCTACAACTATAAATAGAACCGTTCGAGTAGGAACGCCCCTTCAGACATATAATATACATTCCCCCCCCATTTACATATAACGCAGCGAGGACGATACTTGGCATATTAATACAGAAACAATTATTTCTAAAACAGGGACAACCGCCGTATCGACATATGCTAACTCGATTAAATATTCAAATTACTTTTTTAAAACATAAAAATATTATACCAATTCGTGTCGGAACCGTCGGACCGAACGTCGTTGTAAGCTTCACAGAGAGCAGTTTTGTCGACTGAAGTAGCCATTATGCCGCTATTGGAACTGGGGTTTTAAGGAATTAATTCAGAGTGACTTAACACGGCAGGAGAACATGCGAAACCACCCTTAGCAACAGCCAGAATGAGGAGGAAGATGCCTTGGCGAGGACCAGTTCTTCGTCCGGAGCCATTTTCCCAATATCGCGCCTAACATCGCCATTCTCACAATTTTTTTGCGAGCAAATCGTAACCGTAAAAGCATTAATATTTTTATCGTTTCGTCACGTCCACTCCAACATTAATTTTACCGTTCATTAATAAGTGGTTAATTGCGACGATCGTTTGAAAAATCATCGATTCGGGGGAATGGATCACTTGGCGAGAATATTTTTTTTTCAGCGGCTAAAAATTCGCCAACTTACAGCATTGTAACAACAGCTTATTATACAGCAAACAGTTTTTTAGGGAAGATATGAGGCAAAGTGTGTTTGCTGTTACCCTTTCCCCCCATTTTTCTTCAAATATTTTGTATAAGCTAAGTCATAGGGGATTTCCCCCTTTTCGGCAGCTAATCACGTTGGCTTACGCAAACGTTACGTATCCTGAAAGTCGGCGAAAAGTAAATTATAGTGGACCTTCATAAGGTCGTGATCCAACAAGGAGGGGGGGCAGTTTCGAGGTTACCCCCCCCCCCCTTTGAACAAAATTTTCATCTGTGAAATGAAATTTTTATCAGAAAAAATTTCGTTTTCATCGAAAACACTTTTTCACAAACAATATTCCCTTTTCGAATTGTGTTTGTTTTTATATACAACGACAAGGGTGGGTTAGAGGTAGAGATGGGTCTCATTTTTCGAGGCCCGTGCCCAAAACTTCAAATGTAACTTTAGCGCTTTGACGTACGATTTAAATTTTAAAAAAATTTGTTAAACTACACTATTTAATTTCCTTCGAATTTTCATGCACACATATTTCTAAAATTGTCGTAAACGAACCACATAATTGTATTTTTCGGAGAATTTTGATATAGAACAGCTAGTTTTTGGCTTCGTTTGGTGATCTTATAGCCACTACAGAGACACCCGGTTTCCAACAAAAAAAGAACTTACCACGAAGCTCTGAGAAGCAGAAATTCATAATTATATTGTACTGGCTTTTCTTTGTATTTATAATGCGACAGTGGACCTAAATAAAATCATTCCATTTATTCACAATATCGAAGTGAAGCAAGAAATGCGAAGGGATTGATATATCCCAAGCTGACTTCGTTTAGAAATATTTATTCTTAATTTGACTTCATTATCTTCTTGTTACCTTTGGCGTTTGGACCAGTGAAGAACTTTATTTTGTAATGCTAAACCCCAGTCAGTTTTTTTTAATCGTTGCGTTATGTTAAAACGTTCTTGAGGGCCGCTAACGCCGTAAACAGGCTTTTGAGTCCTGGCGCCATGTTTGTCAAGCTTGCCCTTACAGCATTGCTTGTGAAACCTGCAGATGCAGATGATCCCTCGTTGGCTACTGAACTCACCGTCACTATGAACGGAGCTTATAATAATATTATTATTGAACCCGCAGTGAGTACTGAACCTATAGTTCGTTCGCCAAAAGTTGACCGATGGTACCTTTAGAAATAACGGGAGCTGACGTCACAAACGGGTTGGTTCATTACAACAGAGGGGAGGACATCATTTCAGAACTGGTTGTTCGCGTACGTTTGTCTGGGCCAAAAACCACTTCTGAAATGACGTCCTCCCCTCTGCTGTAATGAACTAGCCCGTTTGTATTTATCCTGCCTATTTGTATTGTATCCTGCCGTGTAAAACGTTAGGTCATAAGTTATTCGGGTTTCGGCTAGTTGGCACATATCATTAGATGAACACAACGTCCCTCAATTTAGCCAGAAACAGGTTTGTTTTTTTTTGTTTTTTTTTCATTTTCTGAAAATTGGGATTTTTTGAGTTGTAACACTTTCGTTGCAAGGGTGCGATATGTCCAATCAATAATCATCCGCCCCAGTCCGCCCCTGGCTATAACCCCCCATCGCAATGAAATTTTGTATATTTAACATAGGAATATATGAGTTGTAGCTCTGTAACCCCCCATTGAGCCTATAACCCCCTTATGAACTTTCTGCCTACGCCTATGCACCCTCCTCCCTTAGATAAGGTATTGGGGGGCGGGGGGGGCAACCTAATTTCCAGAATTTTCGGGGTATTCAGCAAGAAATTTCATACCGCATTTGAACCACAAATACAATGGTACCGCCTGTAAGGGACACCTTTGAATGAAGAACACCTCTATTTAAGGGATGGTTCCCCTGGTCCTCCCCCTGGTCTATATATCAATACATATACCTCCGAAGAAGGGACACTTCTATTTAAGGAACGAAATGTCCTGTCTTGTAGGTGCCCCTTATTGGGAGGTAATACTGTGCTACTACAGTAGAACTTCCACAGATCGAAGTGGACGATTCCGTAGAAAAACTAATATAGAAATACGGTGTTACCTCTCAATAAGGGACACTCACGGGACCGGACATTTTGTCCCTTATTTAGAGGTGTCCTTTACAGGAGGTATCTCTGTAATCTTCTCTTTTTTTGTTACATGTATCATCCTATTCGACATTATCCATCCACTGCTGGATGAAGGTCTCTCCAAATGCTTTCCACACAAGTCTATCCTGAGCAATTCGCTTCCACGTCACCCCAACCTGTTTTCTTATTTCATTTTGCATATGTACTGTACAGTATATTGCATTTAAACACGTATTTTCTAATAAACGAAGCCTTCTTTATAAATAAGCGGTGCTCGACGAATCGCAGCGAACTGAACTTACAAGACTAAAACGGTACCTTTTCCGCTTCGAGAAATAAAACATGAAACCTAGAAAGAAAATATATTTTTTTACTCGCCAATTGCAAAAATAGGGTCGCCAATTGGCGACGGAATTTCTCCAACTTTCCAAATTAATCAATATGAATCATATTATATATTCAAATTTTGCCCATATAGATAATTATAAACAAGAATTAACAAGAAACAATAAGTCTTCGTCCGCCATTGCCTTGACCCCCCTTCTCCTTAAAATGAAAGTCTTTGTCCGCCCTGCCCCTCAGCCACGGACATATTCTCCCTGTTAATTGCTTCCCAGCCTATTTTACGACCTTCGGTACGCCCCTCATGGGCCTTCCACGACAACCCCCAGCTACGGCCCTGGACACGGTTTCCTATATAACGACTAAGAAGATTTACAAACACTGTTATTCAGTGTAATCTGGCGCAGTATAGCCCAGATGCTCTTGGTGCCATAAACAGCCAAACAACAACCAACCAATCAGTATACCCGTCTTTAACGATACTGCCTGTCAAAGGCGACTTTTCGTATTTGGTGGCCTTCGGCCCCATCATCTTTTGGGCCCCTTTTTTATATGTTATTAAATTTCCTAATTTTTGAATAAGGTAAATATAATATTCAATGGATAATCTTTGCGGATTTGGGGCCCTTGGCCCATCTGTTAAGGCGCCACTGCTTCCCATACTATCCACAAATCCGCTTATAGTGATAGTTTCTGCGGCGCCGATAGTTATAGAGGTGTTAGATTCAATCTTGTCGATGACGATAAACTGCCCATAGCTATATATTTTTCCGGCCCCTAAAATATAGACAAAGTTCACAATGAAATATAGTATATAGATATTTTCGATATATGGGTTCGTTATATTAAAGTTATATTGTGTGTTGCAGTCCGTCTCTTTGATCATCGAACAAGAATCTGTAGGTCGAGGTGGCGCATCCCTTTTCAGGCGGAAAAACCATCCTCTACAGTAATTCCGATAGTTTTTCAATGGAAATGGAAGAATATTTAAGTACAGATGCAAATAACTTCCGTGATCGTGACAATAGGTCACTGTAATCGGCTCTGTAAGAGATGGGTCAGTGATGATTTCTTCTAACGCGGGTACCGTGTAAATGGGGAGATTAGCCCCCCCCCACTAGAAAAACGAAAATTACAAATTAATGTTATGTGCAGACAGTGACGTAGAAAGGGAGGAGGGGTCGAGGGCTTGAGCCCTCCATTGGATATCAAAACACATTATTTCTTATAAACAGCATCACAAAATCTCCTTTAAAGGCGTTTGAGGCCCCCCCCCCATAGCCACTTGTTCCCCCTCCCGAGTTTTGAATTACTACGTTATTGAGTGTGGATGGGGGGCAGTAGCCCCCCCCAGAACTAGAAGCTAGTTACGCCAATGAACGCGGCGGGGAGGTCCGAATATTTTTGTCTGTACCGTGTAAATATCGCGGGGTGAGAAGTCAGAACAGCATAACGGGTGAGATTCATTACTGCATCCTTCGGAGCATTGCCATGGTTACCCCATTTTGTGGAGCTGTGCGTAAAGCATGTCGTTGCACTGAAATCCTGGGTGACAAGCAAGTGTAGAATTACGGGTGCGTGCACTCTATTTGAGAGAGCGGTAATAAAAACGAGCCACTTGTCCCCGAGCACTTAAATTTCACGCTGAAAATCTGCAGTGGCTGACGTGGTTCGGGTTAACTTCGTGACCATTTAATCCAGCGTTTCTTTCACAAACGCAACAATATAGAGATATAATGCTGAGTCTTCGGATAATCTTTTGCACATAAGATATGGAATGTTCAAAAATTTTATTTATTTAATTATTGTTTACTATAATAAATAAATAAATAAATAAATAAATAAATAAGCAGGAGATTTGAAATAGTTTTGTAAAGATTTTTAACGTAATATTTCCAACGTTTTCAAAGGCATTTGCCGTATTGGCATTTTTCCCGTTGATGTTTCAAGTTGCTCCCGTGTGTGTCTTTTTGTAGAAATTGTGAAAGAGAGAGAGAGAGGGGGGATTAAAGCGCAAATTGAAATCTCGATCTTTTAAAACTATTTGTAAAAATTTTGATTGAATTATCTTTTTGTCCGTCTCGTTCTTCCGCCGAAGTCATGGACTATTCGTTCACGAAAAGAAGTCCGATGAAACAGTTAAAAACGGAAAATAACAGGAGGTGACGTCACACTCGCTGAATTAATTAAAAACACCTGCATAATAAATTTTAAATAAAACCATTACTAAACTAAATGCTTAGCAGAAAAGCATCTGAATTTGATAAAGGTTTACTTATAATATTTATTATTATATAAATATTATATATATATTATAAATTATATAAAATTATAAGATTTCCAGGCAAAGAAGTGATATAACACTGAGTGATCATTGATTTGTCTGATATTTTCAACCGTAATGAAAAATACGCATGGCAATATTTAAACAGCATTTTTGGGCAAATAATCAATATGACATCACAGTCCCGGGTTAACGCATGGGCATCAGGGCCTGCAGCCCAGGGGAGGCCCCTTTTTTTTAAGGCTAGAGTTAGAGGGTTAGGGCGCCAGTTAGAGGGCCTCCAGAGACATGTTCGCTTGTAGACGGTGTTTTGGAACTATTTTACTGGGTGCCCTCAAAATACTAGTAGCCCAGGGGCCCCAAAAAACTTTAATTCGCCACTGCCATGGCGTATAAATGAGAGGACAGATGGTACATGTTGTTTATATGTTAACAAATTTGATATTGACATCATGTTAAAAGGAATATATTGTTGAACTGAAAAAAAAAAATTCCAAGGTAAGCAGTAAAATTGTAAAAAGTATTTCTACAGATTTGAAAGCGACAAAAAATTGTTTTTATCAGATTTCCCACTTCTGATTTTATTGAACTTGGATTGAGTTCATCTACTGCCAAAAGCATTTTGACAGTGATGATGTTGTGAAGGATGTTTATTTTCGATCATTTGCAACCAGGGCCACGGGCAGAGCTGGATTATCAATTAGGCTCGTAATGTCAGGGCCTAAGGTCTCTATTTGTAAGGGGCCCCAAAAATGTGATTTTTTTTTTAAAGCTGACATTTGGTCGTCCACTTTTGATCAGTATCTAGAAAATTTTTAGGTAAAAGCTTACTTTTTTGGGCTATTTTGGATAGTTTACTAAAGATTTGAGGAGTTTTAGAATGAGTATATCTAAGTCGTGGGCGCCCTCAGAATTATATGCAGGAAAAATCCCAATTGAATAATGTTTCCGGATTATAGTTTCTTGTGGGTTCAGTCCTTTTTTTCCAATTTTTTTTCATAAGCCAAGGGGGCGCAAGTGCACCCCCTTCGGGGCACCTTTGATGTAAGTACTTATTTTTTATATGCTTTCAGACCCCGCTTCTAAATCTGCCATAAGAGGCTTCCAATTATTACTGTGGCTATAGTCCCTATATGTCTTAATCGGGACCTGGCAACGGGGACAAAACTTAGGGACCTCTCGGCTGAACCAAGATAAATTCATTCCTCCTGCACTTTCGTTTATTGAGAGAAACTTCCTGAACAGTTTGATTTATTTTCCATAATATAGTGGAAACACTTGTTGATTTTAAAGCAAAAAGAAGAAGAAAACTTGATGTAACTTAGAATGCCAGTATTAAGCATGTTATTCACGATTTGGAATAGAAGAGTAATTTAATGGGAACTGTGTTGCCAGCTTATAACGATTTACTAAATGAAGTTTTACTTTTGGCATACAAATAAAAGGAATCACTAAATAGCAAATTCGTGCAATACATTTATCACATTATATTTTTATTGATGACGAGTATTTGAATAAAATGTCCTTATACAGGAACGTAGTTAGGGTTTTATTTCGGAAGAGGGGTTGAACAATTCTTGGTGCCTCCATGGATCTTTGTCTTTATTGTTAACTTTTCATTTGGGAGTGCTGTAGTAACGCCCTGCCCCAACCCGCACCACTACACACATACATAGCTGTGATTTAGTCCGCACTAAATTAACCGCAGTACACATTTATAAGTTCCTGCTCCATAAAAATCAATCAATCAATCAATCATTGGTCATACCTCTAGGTATTCCAACCTCCATCAATTAATAACTCACAATCATTCAAGACCTTAGCTAGAATTTAATTGGCGGGGGGTTCATAAATTTTTACAGCATGTATCGATACAATTACAGCATGCAAGTCCGTAGCCAAGTCCCATTAAAAATTTAATTTCGGGGGGAACCGGTCCCTAAGCTGCCCCCCCCCTCTGGATACGGGCATGCAATCATCATACCTCTTTCGACTATATCAGTCTAATAATAATAATAATGAAAAGAAGAAGAAGAAGATTTTTTTCACTAATTTTTCAGCTTTCTGACCCCCCCCTAATATTGGGCGCCCGGTTCTGATTGTCCCTTGCTTTAATATATTACTGGACACAAGTGAAAACAGGTCAAGAATCATGTCTAATGCATGGGCCGGCGGATTTGTGTAGTACCTTTGTCGTGGATTTATTTCATTATTTATTTTTATTAATTTAGCGAATGGATGATTTTTCTTTTGTACTTATTGAGAGAATATAATCAGCAAAGGTAAACCTTTTTTCATCATTATATAAGGAGTTTGGTATTAAAGACGAACAACTCTATTTTGCATTTTGTTCCACAGAACCGAAAAACTGTTAACTTATTGTTACCTGCACCAATAGCGTAGGCTCATCTTTGAATGCGATTTTCTTCACGTTCTGGTCGTTTTTGAAACTAAAGGGCCTTGGATTTGAATTCAGCTTGAAAAATCCAACAAGAATGCAAAAATAATTCAATTTCGGGGAAAAAAAAAAGTTGTTTGTCTTCGATACCAAGCTACTCATATGCATGTCACTGGAGTACGCAGGAGGGTGTTGATAGGGGTTGTAACTCCCCCCCCCATTGCAATGAAATTTTGTATATTTAACATAGGAATATGTGAGTTGTAGCTCTGTAACCCCCCATTGAGCCTATAACCCCCCCTTATAAACTTTCTGCGTATGCCTATATTACATATATATGTTTTATTGTTAATTTTTTTACGTTATTTGTTTATTTATTGTTTGTTTGGTTTGCTATTGTATATAGGCGTATACAGAAAGTTCGTTAGGTTCACCGGGGTGGGTGGTTACAGAGCTTCAACTCACATATTCCTATGTTAAATATGCAAAATTTCATCGCAATGGGGGAGTTACAACTTCCATCACCCTCCCCCCCCCTGCGTACACCAATGCTATTGTGACCACCTTTCATTTTTCTACTTTTTTTATTAACAAAAACAAAAGCAAGGTGTCGTCTGGTGGCGCCATCTATTGACGATATTTTCAATATAATCTTAAAATAAATTTCAAGGATGGTTTTTTTTCACCGCCGTCTTTGTAGGTTCGAGACATATTTTGGATCCTCAATTATTTCGTTGTAGGTTCCTTGAATCTCTATTATTTTTGCTCATGAGGAAAATACGCGTATGGAAATATCTGCAAGAAGTTTTTCGTCATCAATTCTTCAATATTTTCATTATTTATACCCAGTTTCCCTGGATCTTTTATAATGAAAAATTCTTCGTTTTGTCTGAGTTCACAGAAAATACAAAAGTCTAGCCTCTAGCTTTACTATATGCAGAGACGAGAACCTTTAGCGGTCATAGCGGTAAAGGCGAAAATATGTTGTCCAGTAAGTTGACCTATCCTCAGCCAATTCTAAATAGGCACACAAGGCATAGGCCTAGGGGGCGGTATCAAAAAGCTTGAAAATAAAATTTTCCAAACTGGACAATGTTGAAAATAATGTTTCTTTTTAATTATTGCCTTGTTCCTCCAACAGCGATGATACAGGCGACTACTTGAACTTTTCTGCAAATAAAAACTACAGAATCGAAAGACAAAGAGATATGACCATAGGCGTAGCCAGGGGGGGGAGGGCCTTGGGGGTTGTAACCCCCCATTGCAATGAAATTTTGTATATTTAACATAGGAATGTACGAGTTGCAGCTCTGTAACCCCCTCCTTGTTGAGCCTATACCCCACTTACGAACTTTCTGGCTAAACCTATGGATAGGACAATATTTTAATTTAATCACAATATCAGATACCTTCCACCAGAAACGGATGTATCTGGTATCAACACCTGGAAATTGACATTAATTGTTGATGTTATCTTTCTGACTTTGAGAAAAGCCAGTACGGAAACATTTTTTTTTTAGGCGTCATTAAAGGTGGACAAAACGACACCGCTCTTTCATTACAATTTTATATTTGTGATTTTGTTTGCTACTTTTTTTTTCCTTTTATCATGCCGGGCAACAAAAGATCTATATTAAGTGGTTTTAAATATAGAAAACTTGCCAACGAGAAGCGGGAAAAGGAGGCAAAAATCCTCAAAACTGTGATAAAAGCAGGTAGTTTTTTAAACTAACCAAAAGATAGAAAATGAAGATGCACATAAAACTGATGTGAATCTAGATTCAGCGATCTATGACTGGACAGACTGCCCTTCAAAATGGGACAATTATGAGTCTCTAGGGGACAGTGGGACACGTTCGCCCAAAGCGGGACTATCTTATCCGAATCGGAACGTCTGGTCACCTTACTCATAGACAAAATTCTATGATCGGTCACAGCCAATCTACATACGATTGGCTGTGGATTGGTCCATAGGTACGTAGGTAGAATTAGAAAAAAAAAAAAAGAGTTCGTAGCCTTTTGAAATTTTGCACCATGGGCATTTGCACAGCGCGCCCATTTATAAATCCGGACTTGACACACGTTTTATATATACTTTATATATATTAATAGTAAATGAATGAATAAAGAAAAACTTGACTGATAATGAAAAAATTCATGCAAGGATGCATACGTGTATTTTTCTCAAATACGCAAAATATACACAAAATTATCAAAGGTTCCATGTCTCCATAGGCATAGCCAGGGGGCGGTTTTGGGGGGGTTGTAACCCTATCGTAATGAAATTTTCATTACGATATATTTAACATAGGGATATACGAGTTGTAGCTCTGTAACCCGCTCCCGTTAAGCTAAGCCCTGCCTTATGAAGTTACTGCCTACCCCTATGCATGAATCCATACTAAAATTATTGTGGATTCAAAAAGTGCCTCAAATCTACGAAGTTGGCGAATATGGTAGCAATAATTTTGAGTTGTATCTTATTAATTTGAATAATTATATGAAAAATAGCCGTTACATACGAAACGCTAAGAGTATGATATACTTTCTTTTTTACAAATATTCTTTTCTTTGTAAAGGAGGGAGGGGGCGGCAGTACAGGCTGTGCCTAAGGGCGGCAATTTTATAAATCCGCCGCCACTACCTCAGTGCTAGATTAGGGAAAGGGCTAGCGGAGCCTGCGTCTGGGCCCCGTAAAAGTAGGGGCCGCCAATATTTATTTGACAATTTTATTTAATGTAAAATACAGTAAATTGATAAAAAAACGATTCATTCTTTTTTTCTACTTCGGATTTACAATCCAAAACGAATTCAGAGAAATCACAGCTGGTATTCAGTTACAACTATATACAATGTTAGAGTGACAGTGGGATCAAAGAGCATATTCTCACCTCCATTTTTAAATGGGAATAAAGTGTGAACATTTTTCAGATTTATATCCAATCTTTATATGAAGTTTAGGGGGCCCCCCCAAATGCAAGTTAGAGCCCGGGGCCCCCAATAGTCATAGTCAGCCCGTGCCTATCCTATCCTTCAATAGCTGGGGGGACCCACCTTTTATTTTACTTTGTTCTGCCCATGCCCGTATCCATAGGGCAGGGGGGGGGATCTTGGGTACCGTTCCTTCCCGAAACTAAATTTTTAATGGGACTTGGCTACGGCCTTGCATGCTGTGATTGTATCAACACATGCTGTAAAAATTTTTGACCCCCCCCCCGAAATTAAATTCTGGCCATACTATACCATTTATTATTGTAATCTATTTTCTATGCTCAAGGTAAGATCGAAACATTTCTCTAACTGTTTCCCTGAATCCCAATTTTTGTGCAATTTTTGTAATAAAACTAAATGATCAACAGCATGTAAGGCTTTTTTTATATCTAAAAAAATAGCCAAAGTATTTTTACTCCGCTCTACATCCCCTAAACCAGATCAAAAATCGCCCGCAAGGCACCCCTATTCCCATTCCCTCTCGAAATCCAAATTGACTTTTTGAAAAAAAAAATAAAAAATTCAAATAGTTCATTAACTTTTTCTTCATAACCAACTCAATCACTTTGGAAAAATTGAAGGCAAAGAAATCGGTCTATAATCAAGGGCGGATCCAGGATGTTATTACGGGGGGGGGGTTTAGGGGCCCTTCACCTGGAAAATTTGCAGTTATGGACTATTAAATAGTTTAGGTAAATGTTATATTACTAGCCTTCCTTTATACTCACCAAAATATTTAATTTAAGACAATGAATTAAAGTTGGGCTTTTCTTTAATTAAACTATATGGTTTAGGGTAGATTATAGTCAAGTATGACAGAAGGATAAGCTAGTAAAGGAGACATATACAATAACAAAAATGATAATTTACAATGTAATTAATAGAACAAGTTTAAATTTAAACTACAAAAACGTTGTAATTATTTTACTTTTTTTATAACAAGCAACTTTTTTTTTTTAAAAAATTAAGTTTATAATTACCTAGTTAGTACCTGGATTAGTATAGTAGTTTATAGTAAAAATTAAGTTTATAGTACCAAGTCAAGCCATCTTGGTTTCTTCGAAAATTTGTCAATCACTTTATTTACATCAATATGAATATTTTTGTGGGTGTGTATTAAAAGTCTCTCTTCTGTCATCCGCGTTCGAAGCCAAGTTTGAAGGCGCTTCAATAATAAAACTAGGTTCTGCTGAAGCAACACCTACTGAAAACGTAGTTTGAAGGGCGAGAAACTTGTAGATTCGTGGAAAAACGTCTGGATTGCATATTTTCAAGACTTGAAGACTTTGGACGCCAATGTAAGACTTTTGTTTATTACAGTTGTAACAAACAACACATAAAATATTCTTCATCGTCTTTAATTTTTTTTCTTATTTAAGCCTGACGGGGGGGGGGGGACGACCGCCCCCTCGACGGAGCCGCCCTTGTTTGTAATCAGAAGCCTCTGATTTGGAATCAGATTTATGTATATTAACCACCTTTGCAAGTTTTAGATCATCCCGAAAAGAGCCTGTTTCAAAGGATCTAGTGATTAGACAACACATAAAAAAAAGCACGCGTCAATAGGGGGCAAGGGATTTTCGCCCCCCCCAGTCTCGAATGTGGAGGGGCGAAAGGTATACCCCCCCCCACTATGAAGGAATAGTACTAAAATTTTAACTTCAAAAGTAACATTAAACATTGCTACAAATGTAGCAAAGATGAAATACCTTTGGATTCTAATTTTATTTTCTGTCAACAGGTGTCAGCACCATACCGTGAATAATACAGCTTCGACAGTGCCCCTCCTTGGCGTATCTATTGTTAAAAAAAAAGAAAAAAAAAAGGGTCTCTTTACCTGTACATTTTCTTTCCGTCTTTGTGAAACTATCGATCTTAAAGCTTGGTGCTCTGCGAAATCAGTAAAATTGAAATCGTTCAAATGGTTGTTGTTTTGTAATTCAGTTTATTTTAACTATTTAATTAACTAATTAACATCTAATTAACATTTTATAATAACTGTTGGAGATTTGTGGCAATAGATGGCGCCACAAGATTATGGCCGTAAAAGATCTCTCCCTCCCCCCACCACTCTCCAAAACGTTAGCAAATCTGTGCATCGATTGTACGTGGGGGGAAAAAAATATCCTTAAATTTATTTACGACAGTCTGTATATTTTCCTGTTCAACGTATATCCATTTATCTGAAGATAGTCCCGTAAGCTTATTCACAAACTTCCATCGTTTTTCTTATCACCTCCACAATTCAGAAACGTACCATTATAATAATCCCTTTTTGCAAACTCTACCCTTTTTATAATAATTTTATATAATTATTATATAATAATTTTATAATAATTTTTATAATAATTTTATAATTTTAAACTTGTCGTTATAACTACGCCTATGTTCCAAGTTGAAAGGATATCTCTTACAAAAAACAAATTTGAGTTTTTCCGTTATTAATCTAACAAATCATCATTTATCCAAGGGTTATAAAACCTTCTATTCTTTATTTTATTACTATGAAATCTTCTCGTGTACAGATGCTTATATTCTGTTATAATTTTTATAAAACACCTATAATTTTCATTTACGTTTAAATGCTTCCTATGAGAAATCTGTTCAGTGTTTTCTCTCAAAACGGATTCGATTCTTACAAAACCAAATTTTATTTCTACTCCCTCCTTATGCGTTGATCCTAAAATATCTATGCACACGTATGTTTTTCTCACATTTAGTATTAACGGATAATGATTTGTACCAAAATACTTAATTAATGCAGATATACATAAATATACGTTATCGCTTCTAACGAACATATGATCAATGCTTGTGTTACAGCTACCAATGCATCTCGATGGTTTATCCATATATGAAGAAAAATTACACTGAGCCAAAATATTCAAGTATGAATCTGTGACATTTAAATCATCAATTAAATCAATATTAACGTACCCTATAACATAAATTGTTTTAATCTTTATATTTTTCAGTGCATTTTCAAATTCAACTGAAAATTCCTCCCCACGAGAAACAATGAGATCAATATATAACCATAACAGAAGCATCCTCTTTATCATTATATAACAAAACACATCCAGCGATAAAGTTCATACTCAAAGACACATAATTCGCAAAATCTCTATGTGCATACACCTAAACTTCCCCGAATTATTATAGTACCTACACCGACAAAATTGACGATAACCTTCAATTCGATACGTCACTATTTCACCCTCATCTATCCAAATTTTTGATAGAATCACAATATGAATATTATCTTTAAATGCGTGAACGTTCAACAACAACAACAAAAATCATCGAAATTTGCTCTAATACTAGGAATATTAAGATGCAAAATATTTAAATAATTTTTATATAACTCACTTCGGTCTAGAAAGAAGGACTTCACCCCTACATCACAAGAGAGTTGAGTACATTCAAAGGAATCTCTCAAAAAATCCGGCAGCAACAGTTTATTAATTGCATTTTAAAAGCTTTTATTGATGCCAACTAAAATATATTCGTTCGTTTCATGAAAAAATATCTAATTCAGTCAAAATTTCTTCAATCTCTTTAAAATTTGTTCATTTTGTTCGGGTTTATTGAATCCATTCAATTAATTTATTAGTTCATTGAACTCAGTTATACATTGTGTGTGTTATGAATATATATATAGGTACGCAATAAATGAATGTGAGTGCAATTAATGCTTTTCATTTATGACATACAGCTGTAAAGTAATATGTTATTATGCATTTACTGTCATGCATTTTACATAACATTGTCATGCATTTATTACATAATATTGTCACGCATTTATTACATAATATTATCATGGATTTATGAAATAATATTATCATGCATTTATTATATAATATTACCATGCATTTATTACATAATATAGCAATGTAATACTTATATAATGTTGTTATGCATTTATTGCTTAATATTATCATGTATTTATTGCATAACATTTCATATAAATTTCTTGCAGGGGACATGACCACTGTCTTTGGGTTCACACTGTACGTGGATATTCGTATTCATTTTCTGATGAATGGTGATTTGATGATGCAAGAATATATCGCAGTTAGGAAGTCGGATTTAAATGATAATATAGTCGCACATGCTATTTCATACTGTTTTGCAATCAAACCCTAAAAACGTCTGCGAAACAACAAGCAGAGAACAAGTTTTGATACACAAGTGGAACGATCTGACAGGAAAAATAACATGAGCAAGTGGCATTTATGGAGAAACACAGGCTGAATTTAGAAGCACATGTCGTCTTAACTATATAAATATAGCTTCCAATTATTACCACTAACTGCGTAGGAACAGATACTTTCCTCTGCCTAAGAAAGCAAGTTTAGGTAAGTTTTTGGTCGACTATACTTAACGGTCTTTGTTATAATATGCAAGGTGTTCCAGAATGGTCGAACTACCCTTAATAATTCGAGTTTTTTTTCAACGTAAAAGTTCGTTTATATCTGATTTTATATATTTTTAAATGCGCCATCTTTCCATGTCATGAAGAATTCTGTGGAAATGTGGACAGTGTGTTAAAAAATATAAAACCCACCTTTTCTCGTTTTTTTCAAACTGCATTCTCTTTATTTGTTACATAAGAAAAAGGCTGAACTAATTGTGCTTCTAATGAGACCGAAACGGATTTTCTGAGGTGAATAAAACCGGAGATACTATGAATTGAAGTTCTATCAAATTCGTCAAATCACTTGAGAACTACTAACAATTATAGTATTAAGTACTATGGCCTTTAAAAAAATGTCTTTCCTTCAGAAGTCGGTAAAATAAGAGGAAAAAAGGCGTCACGATTTCATACTCTGTCAGTGGGAATACGCTGAGGCGAGGGCACTATACTCAGGGGCGGACTGGGTCCTCTCAAAGGGCGCATACCTTGGATTATCTGAGGGCGCGAGTCCTATAGCCCATGAGGGCGCAAGTCCTATCGCCCATGAGGGAACACCGGCGCGGCTGCCCCGTCCGCCCCTGACAACACTACGATTTATGGCTTTAACAAGACTGGTGATGGGAAGCTTCGGAAAAAGAACCCGAAATCTTGCGAAAAAAACTTTTTTGTCCTCCCGCCCCCCCGAAGGGTTTTTTCCCATAAAAAAAAATTGGAAATTTACAAAAAAAGTAAAACATTTTGAATTTTATGAAAAGTTCATTTTATGTAATGTTCTTCCTTTTTCTGTCATACCTGTGTATTCCTTTATAACAGTGGTTCCTAACTTTTTTCAACCCGCGACCCACTTTTATAGTAGCCAAGTAATCCGCGACCTCCTTTTATAGTAACCAAAAGATCCGCGACCTCACTTTGTCCGTCGCCACTAAATTTTTTAATAGTGCTTTTATTATGCAGAGTACAGAAAGCGCATTAAAGATAAAATTATATTATATTAATTATATATATTACATTAATTATGTATATTATATTAATTATATATATATTAATGTATATTATAGATATAATATTTACAACCATTAGTAAAATATTGCAGTGTGTGTAGGTATGTTGAAATATAGAAGCACTGGAAGCATTTGGTAAAATTCCTTATAAAAATAGTTGCGGCGACCCCTCCAGTAATCTTGTCGCGATGCCCCTGAGAGTCGCGACCCACTGCTTTATGCAATCATATTTGGATTGTTTTGAAGTAAATTTGTGACATACAGAAGGAAACTGGTTGACTATTTGTGCCCGCAATAAAATATTTCGAAGATGGAATAAAAATAGAAATAATAAATAACTCATATAGAAAATTGTACATATAATAGAAATAAGTATAAATTTTTATCCATAAATATGCAACGTACTATCGTTTGAAAAATTCCGTCTTTCTATATTTTTATATGTGCAATTTCACTATAATTTTCGATATAGATATCCGCAATCTTAGGTATCTAACTGTTATTAAAGGAAGTGAAATATATATCTTTTGCTAATGGTTGTTTGTTTGTTTTTTGGTTTTACGGCTCAAAGACTACAGTGGTCATGCTGCGCCGGGACCTACTGTTTTCCGAGGAATCCGAACCTCTTAAGGCCTGGGGAACCAAACCCCGGACTACAGTGAGCAGTGCGATCTTTATGAGATCTCTGAGTAAGCGTTCTTTTTGCACTGCTGGGAGTCGAACCCGGATTAGCCGCGCAATAGGAGAACGCGCCACCGCAGGGCGCTAATAGTAGTTTGTAGCTGAGAGTGCTGACTTACACCCTTAGTATTTAACATAGCTGTTACCATATGTATAGATGCTTAAACTTGTCAAGTTGCAACCCTTTGGTTTTTAATGTTGAAAGTGGCATGTAAATAAACTTTACACCGAAGATAGAATTCAGGGGAATTATACTGCTATGGTTTTTAGCAATATGTAAGTAGGCACTATATTGTTTATTTATATCAGCGTATATTTCATTATATGCGTATTTTATTAATTCAGCAACAGAAGATAAATAAACAAACAAACGAACGAACGAACAAATAAATAAATAAATGCCATATTTGACGTTGTATTTTGCTCTTTAAGCCAATAATTAACGCGACAATTTTGTAAACTGAGCTTTTTCTTATACGTTACTGAAATGGAATAACGTAAGAAATCGATGTTTTTTGAAATTTAAGAAAACGGTACTTCAAATAACTGTAAAAATGGATTTGTCTTGTAAATTTATGGTTAATTTTGAAGGACATAGAACTTTTGAATGCTGTTTGCAGCAATAATAAACTTTAAGGGAACGTACAAAATTAGGTTCATAAAATATTATATGATTGGTGTACCTGAAATTGGAAATAAGAACCAATATTTACATGGTTGAAAACAAAATACGCCCAAAATAGAGATTTCCAACCCCAATCATGAACGTAAGAAGAAAGAAAAAGTGTTTGAGTTGTATGGCGCATTTGAACTCGTACGGGATAAAATTGGCTCATGCTATGCAAAAGATTGGGTAGCACCGATATATACAATAGCGAAATGTGTATATGGTAATCAGAGAAGGGACAAATAACTTAGTAATACAACCCCCACCCCTCCAAACCTTTACGGATAATACGAATTACTGTTAATACGAACAGATTTTCTGTTTTCCTTGATGTTGTTCTTAACGAGATTCGACTGTATGTAATAAAATATAATTAATGCGTGTTGCTTTCATTGCGTCTGAATAATATTTAGCAATTATATATTAAAGCCAAATAATTCTGATCATAGCCGATTATCTAGCAATATTAGATGATAAGTTACTCACAAAGGAAAGAATGATTCTTCGGCGTCGGGTGGGACTCGAATCCACAACCTCTTGAAAAGCACTTTACGGGCTATCAAGAGTTTATGGGTTCGGTTCTCACTTGGTGCCAAGAAATCATTCTTTCCTTTGCCTTCATGTTCTCTTTATATTTGTATCTGAAGCATATTGAGCAATTTGCACTAATTTGAATTACTCATCATAAAGAGTATATGAGATAAACCAGAACTTTCTCTATGTTTCATCCTCATATTTCAAACAGTTTTTCCTTCATTTTGCAGGGAAAGGCTGAAAAATGAAAGTTAAGGTAATGTATACCTTACACTAAAACTACACATACATTTTATTCTTCATTATACAATAGTAATGTTGAACGTAACTGCTAATATTCGTATAAAACCCGTTTCTACTTTTCCTTCCTTCCTCCATTCATTCATTCCGAAGTTCAGTTTTGTTTTCGGTCCGTACAGGGGTTCTGGTCTAATATAATGAATGATGAAAAGAGTGTCCGCATCTGAGGGTGACCGCTAAGCAAGGGTTTGAAATACATTATTGTAAATCAGTTTCTGCCAGGGAATTTTCATCTGACCGTAAAAGCGGGGTGACCGTATCTGAGAAGTGTCCGTTAAGAGGGGTTTCACTGTATGTAATTTAATTATATGTAAGACTAGTTGCAGAATGCTTAGAAACTTGTATGAAATACACCAGCGAATAAAGGGCGTATTAAAATCGTAAGCGTTGAATTCTCAGAATGCTTCATTATATATAGTTGACGTAATTTATGCAAAATTTCAAATGAAAGTCAAATGAAAATAGGAAAACGAAGTATCAAATATGATAATATGACAGTCAGAAAGTTAGTTTGATTCCTCAGTAAAAATTTAAGTAAAAGTTACATTTCGTTGAAACTCTGTGGCAGCAATAAAGACATTTATCTGTGGCACGGGCAATAGCAGCTTTGACGTATCAGCTTTAGTTCGATTGCTAATCAGTCATAAACATGCCTCAGCAGTTGAACCCAACTTGGGTTCTTCAACCACATCTCGTTAAGGCTCGGATCCTCAAAATGGAGACCCTACCTCTTCTTTCTTTCCTTATCTCTTGGAATGTATGTCCCCACCTCGCCTGGAAACACAGTACCGCTTTCTAGGCCAATATTTCCAGATTATTTATTATTTTTCGCCTACACAACAACAACATGCCTCGTCAGTTGGATATAGCGTCCAAATTTGCAGTGCATGTACGAGGGCGAATCAGAAAGTCTTTGCTCCTATTTTTTATTAGCCAAAAGAAGGTACCTACAAGTAATTACAAATATACGTACTATTCTACGTACCTTACACTATTTTTTCACATTGTCCTCACAGCGATTCAGATATTTGTCCCATCGCAGCACTAAATTTGAAATGCCCCTGTGGCAGAATTCGTCCGGCTGACTGTGGAACCACCGTCGACATCAGAACCGCCGACAAGCTCCGGTCATTTCACTGGGAGAGTCTGGACCACCCACCATACAGTCCGGACCTCGCCCCTAGTGATTTCCACGTTTTCGGTCCGCTGAAGAAGTTCCTGGCAGGACAGCGATTCACGTGCAACGATGAAGCCAAGACAGCAGTCCAACGGTGGTTCCACAGTCGACGAATTCTACCACAGGGGCATCTCAAATTTAGTGCTGCGATGGGACAAATGTCTGAACCGGTGTGGGGACTATGTGGAAAAATAGTGTAAGGTACGTAGAATAGTACTTATATTTGTAATTACCTGTATGTACCTTATTTTGACTAATAAAAAATAGGGGCAAAGACTTTCTGATTCAAATTCAAACACAATTGTGTTCTGTCTCGCGCACAATGAAAATGTGCGAACGGTAGCGCCG
The DNA here is from genome assembly GCA_006491805.2 of Dysdera silvatica. Taxonomy (NCBI): domain Eukaryota; kingdom Metazoa; phylum Arthropoda; class Arachnida; order Araneae; family Dysderidae; genus Dysdera; species Dysdera silvatica. The sequence continues at coordinate 175,120,983 of QLNU02014176.1, read as the reverse complement.
TCCTATGCGTTCCATGCTAAACTGTTTTTCCTTTCGCACGTACTATTCGCCTAGCCTAACATTCTCCTCTTTGCACCCTGGTGAGCAAAGTCACCAACCAAATAAAGTAATAATTGACTTACACGTAATAAATTTCGTATTTTATACTATTACAGTTTCGTATTACGTGTTTGAGATCTTATTTTACTTAACTTGTTACATCCTAATTTCCCTTCGGGGGTTCACATGCTCATGTGCACTAATGGACGATCCGCCATTGAATTTGTGTGCAGTTCCAGTACTAATATCCATAATTATAGTGGCTGCTGTATGATGGTTATAGCGGTTTTATAGTGGCTGCTGCAGGTCCGAATGCTGTGTTTTTGCAAACTACAATTTTCGCACTTTGTTCACAACCTCCCGTGTTCGCTCTGTAGGTGGCTTACGAAAACGTGGCCCTTGCTGATCGTGCGCGATATCTAGCGGTCCAAGACACTCCAGGCTAAACGGAGGGACCCTGGTTCGAATCCAGGATGGGGAAAGCGTCTCTTTTTCTCAAAAACGATAAAAGCTCTAGTTTGAGCTATAATCTATACGTGGGTGGCAAAAATTATTGTATAATAAATTCCCCCACGAAAAACTCACAAAATTCTCGCCCCA
>QLNU02014176.1:175093995-175106644 GCA_006491805.2 Dysdera silvatica | reverse complement strand
CGTACGCCAATGAGTAGAGAAGATTGCAAAATAAGGTGGTATAGATAAGGTGCCATGGTCTAAGAGCCAGAACTCGTAGGAGCATTTTCGAAAACATGGTAGATTTTGGATGTTAATAAATTTGATACCAATAAAAACACTGAATTAGAAAAAAAAAAATCAACGACGTATCTACAACAATACCAAAACGCAGAAATATTTATTTTCTTTCGAACGTTTCACCATCTAATCACGCCATAACATCGGCGCTGGTATCACTACGCCAATAAACGTTGATTTATATTGTTGTTTAATTTAATCTGCGTAGGATACCTGGCACGGAGTCCAAAACCCCCGAGTAGCATGGGGTATTTGATTAGGCCAAGAATCATTCAAGACTACCATATGTCTCCTAACTTATACATTTGGCTTTTATTTTGGAATTTGGCGGAATCTATAATAATATAATAACAAGCGTCCATGTTAGTTTTACAAGCGAGGAAAGATAGTTTTGTATTAGTTTATTATTATATTAGTTTGCAAATTGGAAGGAAATGGAAATCGCGGAGGGATTGCGAAAAGGCACACAAAATTTTATTTATGATGAATGCGTGTATTGCCTTCGATGGAATAAAGAAGGGACGCGATATTTGAAGTGCAGAATTGGAACGTATTCCGGCCGAGGTATTTTTAAAGACATTTTCAACTGACAAAACGCCATAACCATGTGGATGACATTTAGCAATGTAAGAAATTGAGATTTCGTCAGGCTTTGTTGAAAGAAACGGCAGCAACAACATCGAAGTCGCACGATGTTCGGCGATGATTAATCGGCGATATTGGCGGGAATTTTGGGTGGTTTTACTTAGGCAAGCCTAACTGAAGTCCCCGTGCTACTCGGGAGTTTTGGGCTCCACGCCAGGTATCTGCGTAGTGTTCGATTTATATACAAATACTATTTTAACTTCTGCAATGCTGTATACATATATTTATTTTTCAAATATTAAATATAGTGATAAATCAAGAAAGATGGCTGCTGTTAAGGTTGAAGATTTACGTAATTCTTCTATGGAAAATCTGAAAATGAAAATTGTTTCCATGTAAATTTGAAAAATGAATCTGGTATGAATGATTGGATTATGCATGCCACATTGACCAACGATTTTAAAATTCTAAATCAGAATGTTAAAACATAAAAACAGGTACACACAGGCGTGCTACATAAGTGTAACAGAAGGTCTACTCTGTTCCAATCATTTACGATGACTTACAAATGTACCAGAAAACTTACGATTTTTTCACGCTGGTGCCGAAATCATGGACGGAATGTTATGATGCGACCGACCCAGAGGAATGCGAAAGCACTTGTGACAACGACAAAAGTACGGAAGCACGAGATGGTTCGTTCGATTCGTATTTGCCCCGTTTTGCATTAAGGGGAACTATCGCAATTGTCTGAGGAACCAAAGTAAAGTTTTGCTAAGATGTTTTCATCTGAAAAAGTAACTTGCTCATTGAGCGATTTAACCCTCTAACTGCTTATCCCGTGATTTCCACGGGCAACATGAAAGTAACAAAATTTTCTTTTCAAGCGATTTTCCTGGGTATGAAATTTTTCCATCTTTCATCTCTCATCATCTTTGGTTACAAAAATGTGCTACATATTTTAACTCTCAATTACATGTAGATTTGAAATATATAATAAAAAAATATGCAGTTTTTGAAGCGATTGTTATAAAAAAAATTGAGCAGTCAGAGGGTTAACCCTTTTGAAAAAAGAATTTAAATGTGCATTTCTCTCTACATCACCCGGGAGAAGATTTGATTTTTAAATCAAGGGATTCAAAAGATGTGAGAAAAGTTTTGTGACTACCCAAAAAGGAAACAACATGCTACATGAAGAGGATGAACCCATTGTAAAACGTCCTAGACTTAAACATGAAGCCGCGCCTTCTTCAAAAACCCTTGAAGATATTTGGTTAGCAGTTCAAGGTAAAAACATAATTTTGTTTAATACTAATAATAAAATTTATACCCTGACACAGCGATGAGATTCTTCCATCTTTTGGCGGAATTTCGTCTTTTTTGCTTCCCCAAAATTCGCCTTTTCAAAAATTTCCTTTTTTTTTCAAAGAACCCCGGAATCGCTGCCCTCGCCTTCTGTTTACGAAACCGCCTCACTTGGTAGCGCAACTAGGAGGAATTGTGCAAGGGTTTCATTGGGAAGGGTGGCCGCCGGAGGCGGCGCTGTAATCGCAAACAGGATGATAGCGCAACTACAATTATTGAACACTCACTTCCTCCCAACTAGCGAACTCGCGAAAAGCGTGTACGTCATTGCGAGTGGTCGCGATAGATACAATGCATAGGCGATTAGCAAAAAGGGGCTTCCGGGGGAAAATTTCGCCCGCCTCCACCCTTTTCATTCATTCGGTATCCATCTCGTGTACACTGAGTTACCAATTTTCGCCACGCGCTTATGTTTAATTTTTTATAAGTCTGTAACTCTCATATATATTTTTATAAATATTATATCTTTATAAATTTCTGACTATTTTTTCTTGCCATTGCGTGTTTTGCATTTTTTTTCCATTCTTTTTAATAGATATTTTTGTAAAGTAACTTTTACTGTTTTTAATTTTTTTTCGCGCAATTGATACATTCCTGCGACAGGAATGTACTAATTGTGCGAAGTCAACACTGCTAAAAAAAAATAAAAAAATTCTGTGGCGCAGTATAGCCCTTGCGCCATAAAAAAGCCAAACAATCAATTAAAAAAAAATTCTGGCTGCGGTCACGATATTGCTGTATTAAAAATCCAGTTTAATGTAAGAAACAATTTATTTGCTTGCTAAAGGTCATGAACAAAATTAACACCCAAGCCAAACCCCTGCCTTGCTTTAAATAAAAACAAAATTTTGACTTATTTGAATGTCTATATTTTTACCCATAAAACACAACATTACATAGCTAGCTTATAAATGAGGGGCTTAAAAGAAAACTAGGCCAAATTACATTTTTGTCCAAAATGAGTTATTCATATATAAAAATACCTTCGAATATAGTTTTTATTGCAATAATGAACGAAGTCCGAATTCGATTTATATAGTCCTCAATGAGTATGTTATCTGTATGTGTTTAACAGGGTCTCTTGCGGGACACTTATTTTTAAAGCTGATTTTCTCAAAATTAATCATGCTCTTTTACCCGAGTTTTTCTGATTCCTTCAAATGATGCTACATGAAAAAGAAAAACCAATTATACTAATATTTCATTCGCGAACTGCGATGAAATACCATTTAATTTACATCCTCCTTCCGAAGAAAGGTTTTTGAAGATCTGTCGCAGACAGCCTTTTGATTTTCTGTTACAGGAGTGAGTCTTATCGCCCATGAGGGCGCACCCGCCTAGGGGCCGGTGGCCCAGTCTGTCCCTGGAAATGCTTGTGCTTGAACGTTTTTTCCCTTTCGTTATATGTGTATCGCTTCGTTTCAAAGAATAAAATTAAAATTTGAAAAAAGTAGCAGAGGTTCGGATTCCTCGGACAACTGTAATTCCTGGCACAATATGACCTTTGCTGTTCTTGCGTCGTAAAACCACAACCCAAGGTCAAGGACAGAATTTGCCATGGTCTTGGAATAACACCCTTCATTTATCATGAAAGTTGGAATTTTTTAGTGAAAACTTTTTTGGGGGAGTCATGGCCCCTGTGACACCCCCCCCCGTGTCCGAGCTTGCCACAAATATCAATGATTAAAACCTAAATTTTTCCTGAAGGTGGGCTGAGAAACAGAAGATTCAAATCGAAGCTAAGAAAGTGAGTTGTGAGGAGAAAAATTTTAGAAAAGAGAACTTTTAAATAAATTGGAGTTTTTTAAAATATTTTTTGAGGTGACAAGAGAGTAAAATGTTGAATTAATTTAAAGTCGAAACTTTTTTTTCTTCTTTTGCGTCAAACTTGTGACGACATCACAATTTGATGATGTCATGTTATGACGTCATCAATGTAACGGGGAAGTGTTACACAATTGCGTGATGATTTTACGGGTTCAAGCTCTGTAAAAACGTTTCAAACTTAACTTTTTTTTTTGTCATTGTGTTACATTGCGTATAATGAACTTTTAAATCGTAAAAGTTCCAATACAGTTGTTAACTCTCCCAATTACGACGTTCTAATTAAGGAGAGCATTTTACGCCACAGAATCCTCATATTGTAATTAACGTCTTTTTATGTCTAATAGCGCTTTTTCCTTTCCTTGAAAGTCGTTAATCGGAGACAGAGGCGGTTTTGGGGGGTTGTAACCCCTTCATCACAATGAAATTTTGTATATTTAACATAGGAATATATGAGTTGTAGCTCTGTAACCCCTCCCATTAAGCCTATAACCCTCCCCTTATGAACTTTCTGCCTACGCCACTGATCCAAGAGTTTGCTGTGCCTTTTATGATGTACAAAGTGGACAATGGTGTTTATCAAGTATTCTATAGTAGTATGGCTAATTGTAGTAAAACCGTATTTTCAAGGATATTGTATATGGTGGAAAAGATGCCCAAGAATTGTTCATGTAATTAAACCTTGTTAAAGAACCTTTGAGTTCTTTTAATTGAAAATTTTGAATTATTTCATTTTTTATTTGAAAACAGTTCGGAGGCTTCGACAATGATAACCTGTTTTCCATGCTCACATATTCGTATTCTGGAGTTCGGTTTCCAAGGCCTTGGGTCGGCCACCTATGGGCAACGGAGGACTGGGACTTCTCAAAGGGCGCGAGTCTTATAGCTCACGATGGCACAGTCCGCCCCTGAACACGTGCCACACAGAGTGACTAAAAAAAATTAATGTATAATTGTTAAAATAAAAGAATCTTTTGTTTTCAGATAAAATCCATTCTTTCATAAAATCCATTTGTGTTTTCACAGCATTTAAAGAGTTAGGTTGGTAGATATTTGTGGAAAAGATGTACGAAGCCGTAAGTTTGCAGTTAGACTGGCTGATTTCTTAAACTTTGAACGATCCTTACTTCTATGTCCATCCACAGAAAACTTTATTTTTTCCCCGTTTCAATCTATTATTAATCACGTTTGTTCGTAATTAGTGTTATGGTAAATAATATTGATAAAACGTCTGTTTTAGAAAAAGCAAAAACATCAATATACAATGGAACGTAGTAAAGTGACCACTTTTATAAAAAATAACTAGTAGGGGCATAGTCATTGTCACTACTAAAGTCTGTCATGTATATTGATCGTTGCAGTCCAGGCCCAGGGGTAGTCATTTCTGGCAGGTTCTAACGTGCGTTTTCAAAACCTTGATCCTGAAAATATGGTTTCGCATAGTAAAAGGATCGCCCTGTTTACGCTTTGTATTGTTAACTATTGTAAATTGTTTGTCCAGTTTACCATAGCATTTTCAAGAAAACGACTTGCGCGGTGCAGAGTGATTCTTGGTGACTTCTTTTAGTGAATTAGGAATACATCAAATGTTCTACTTAAATCCCACTGACGAACCATTTTCAAGAAATGCAATTCTTTTAGTGAATTAGGAATACAGCAAATGTTCTACTTAAATCCCATTTTCAAGAAACGCAATTCTTTTAGTGAATTAGGAACATATCAAAGGCTTTACTAAAATCCCACTGACGAACCATTTTCAAGAAACGTGATTATTTTGGTGAAGTAGGAACACATAAAAGGTTCTACTTAAAGCTCACTGACGAACCATTTTCAAGAAACGCAATTCTTTTGGTGACTTAGAAACATATCAAAGGATATACTTAAAGTGTATTAATACGTATATGATAGCATAAAGAATCATAACTTAATGAGTGGCGCACATAAACATTTGATGAGTGTTTCCGCTGGCATGCAAAATGGCCCTGAAGTGTTAGTTTAGCTCCAAAACGATGGCCGGTCCCTGCCTTAGGCGATGAACATTTGGATCACTCTAAAAACTGTAGGATCTCAGACCATAAAACACAATTCCTATGTTACAAATCCCGATTATTGCGGTGTTGTTATTGTAATTAACTGCAATATCGTTGTGTTGTGCAATTAGCCGTAATAACCAGGTGTATTGTGTTTTTATACTTTTCAAATTCCCCGTTGTAGGGAAGATTCATTTTCCGAAGTCCTCGCTTAAGTCCCCGGATATTGCGGATGACGTGAATCTCCTTTCTTATTTTATGGCGCAGTATAGCCCAGATGCTCTTGCGCCATAAAAATCCAAACAAACGATCAATCAATCCTTTCTTATTTTATGAGGCACTATTGGTTTTACATTTCACATGAACACGTTTTAGAGGAAGTAACATTACGAGGCGTTAGGTGTCGCAGCTGACCCTGAACAATTATCCAATCACAGAGTTGTAACCTGTGACGTCATAAAGGGGGGCTCGTTATTTTTGTTTCTTTAAGTCGTATATGCTTAATAATGTAATTTTCATTGCAGATGTATACAACTTGAAAACATATTAATTTGAAATAGAGGAAGAAAAAAAAAATCATCCAAACATTCCTATAAATTGGCAACACTTTCTGCTTTTTTTACTGTCTTGCATTTTGGCGGGGTTTTATTATGTACGGAATTTCATTTAGTCGCGTTTTTACAGCGGAAAGATGTTGATGCACCTGGACACTGTTTTCCGAGAAACCAGATTTTCTGTGGTTTACGGATCGAAACCCCGGAACACGGTGGGCAGACGAAAAAAAGTGTATGCGTTATATACAGGTTCCTTGGCATCGAACCTGGGCTAACGGTGAGATAGATAAGCGATTTACCTTTACGTCAGTGTGCCGTAATCCTTTCACTGCTGGTGACGTCCTGACACGTTCGGTCAAAAGTGTCAGACGTTTTCTGCTAGATGGGCAAAGTCGTTACTTTTGTGAAATTCTTTTAAGATCAGTACATTTAAGATTCGTTCTTTCGAACTAGTTTCTCTGTAATAATATGTGTATACATGTTGTTCTTGATATACCTGTATAAAGCTATGTTTACATTCAGCCATTGCTCCTCGCGCTGGTGTATTTACACCCCAAAATACTTTTGTGGAAGCATCAAATTCAGTGTATGTTTACATTGCCGCTTTATACATATTTATTACGCATTGGACCTCGGGCATTGGATAAAGTAGAATTACGCTGGTCCTTTGACTTCCGCACAAAAACAGCCAACGAAGGGAGCGGCAATGGCAGAAGCATTGTTAACGTGGGGACGTGTTTATGTACTCGCACTCCCCATTTTCATGCTCACTGCCACGGAAGTGGGCCGAATGTAAACGAGGCTTTAGATATACATGTATTTCATGTTTTCGTAACACTAATTTTAAAATTAAAATTTCAAAATGAATATTGCATTCATAGATGACCAAGAATTGGTTTCAAACCAATAACTTTATAAAATTTTAATAAACATTTAAAAATTGTGTAGCATGCTGGGCAATTAAAATTGTTCCCGAGATAAAGGTAAGTCAACCCCCCATTAACGGCCACTCGCCGGACAGAAAAATTGGCCGTAAACGGGGGAGAAGAGGGTAGGGGATAATTCTGAGTAGCTGAAATGTTACATTTCACACAGACAATTACTTTAATGCTTCATTTCTAAATAAGTATTTTAAGCACGTGACAAGTTTAAAATAACGAACATAAGCATTTGTTGAATATAACAAGTAATCCTTTATAATTTGGCGCAGTATATAGCCAGATGCTCTTGCGCTATAAAAAGCCAAACAAACAAACTTTATAATAAAACGTTAAACATTAAAATTTATTTGTCTTGGGTAATTGACCAATAGCTGTGGTGGGTTTTACTCACCAGTCCTCCTTCGAAATATATTTTTAATTGTTAGATTAAATTCACCGTTTTTCCATTGTTACGCTTACAGGACCTGTGTCAACGCCTCCTAAAACTGAAAGCCAGCCAAGTCAATCTGTGACGTCATTAGAGTGGACCATATGCTGCCGCGCGTAAACCGTTAAAGTACAAATATTTTTTTCAACGATACAGTATATACACATACGTTGTTTATAATTTAGATGCTTATTTGCTATATTTAAATTGCAGTTATTATTTAATTTATTAATTTATTTAATTTAAATAAAAAATTGACAAATGTATTTTAGAAATTTATACGCACATGTATTTAAAAAATATAATTTCTTCAATCAATAATTATAAAAACTTAAATCACTGCGTTTTTTAAATACCAATTTTCCTTCACAAGAAAAAGAAGGGAAAAAAAAGTTTTTTTAGTCATTTTATTTTCACAAAACAAATATTTTACACCACTCACATGAACAAAATAAAACAACAATTAAACACACACATAATATCACATAAGGGATGTTTTTATTGAACATCCATCAACATTTTATTAAACTAAAACTTATTAAATTCAAAATTCTATATATACTTATACTACAAATAGGATACAAATACTTAAAAAATATGACACAGAATTTCATGTTATTAATTTTAAAAATTTGTTTCAATTTCTGATCAAATTTTAAATTTCACATAAATCAAAATGATTTGGAAATACACCATTTAACTAATATTTTCAGGTGAAACAGCACGGCTTCACTTGACGAACTACCACTGGTACAAAATTGCTATTTTTTTAAACATTCCAACTTTCGCTTTTTATTAATAGGCTTAGCAAAGTCATTTTTGTCCTGAACGTAATTTTTTAAAAAGGTGTTGGTTGATGCCCAAATAATGCATTCCAAAATGGCATCTAATGTGTGACCTTCAACACATGAATCAAAATTGAGGAAACATTCCTTCTGAGCAATGATATAAAGTGTTAAATTTACAGTTGCTAGCCTTTAGTTTGGTATTTTCAAAAATATAGATTCATACATTGGTACTAATTTTTGTATTAAAAAATAGTTAAATAATACCACATTTAGAATATCTGGGTGTTGATTAGATAAACCATCCCTATCAGGAATTTTAATGTAACTAAATTTTCCTTGTTTATATTCGAAATACCAAATGTTCTACCTAAAACAACGCATGCTTTACATGCTGAACACTTTTTCCTTTTTAAATATGAATAGCAACAATAATCAGCAATATAAGTTAATATGGGCATTTTAGGATTTACATTACATATATCAGTGCCATCAATAATAATAACTTCGAGAAAACAGCATGATATATTATTGGACATTGTATCATAACAATCAAAAACTTGTACACAATAATGCACGCTGATTCGATTTCAAGCTTAATGGTGTAATGCTTTGAATAAGCAGTACATTTTCAACTTCATATATCTGTCGGAAGAGGAGGAGGAGAATTGTGCAAGGATTTCATTGGGAAGGGTGGCCGCCGGAGGCGGCGCTGTAATCCCAGACAGGACGCTTAAACAGCGTACTCAGCCGCCGAAGGGAGAGGGGGGAAATGGATTGTCGACCAACACGGCATTCAAAGATGCACGTTCACGTTAAAGTCGTCATTCAACGTACACCGAAACCAGCTGCCAGGCGAACCATCACGGAGAACGGCCCAGGCTGCAAATCTGGAGACACACCCCAGAGCCAGCCGAGGAACCTACAGGAACCGGCCAAGCCCGGAGAGGAAGGTGTTTAGCACAGCCACGGAGGCAGCGCAAAGACGTGGGGACCTAGGAGGATCTAAGAGGAGTGGAGAGGTGAGGCCCAGTCGTCGGCGGGCGAGAAGGAGCTCCTCCCTGAGGTAGCCGTAGGCCGGGCACCGCAAAAGAATGTGTTCCAGTGTTTCGTCAGCACCTTCCTGACACTGGAGACACACAGGCGACGGGAGTTGCCTAATGCGGTGGAGGTACTTGTTGGTGAATGCACAGCCAATTCTGAAACAATGCAATCTGTTCTGTGCCCCCCTTGGGAGACAATCGGAAAGAAAGTATGGCGACTTTCGCACCTCGAAAAATGATCGAAAATGCCCCAAAATGTCTCTTATCAAGAGGTTCACCATGTCACTTCGATAGGTGTCCTTCAGACTCCTGATACGGCAGGAAAGGGAGGGGTTGTGCGGGGAGGGTCTGTTACTGCAGGAACCGTTTACGTCCTCTAGGGCTCGACGCGCCCAAGTGTCCGCAATTTCGTCACCACGAAGACCAGCGTGGCCAGGAATCCAACAGTATATCACAGACCTCCCCTCATCCGCACATCTAGCCGCCGCGACCACAATGTCCTGGACAATGGGGCAGACCGGCCAAACAGCAGGATCGGCCTGGAGGCCAAGCAAAGCAGCCTGAGAGTCACAGAAGACGGTAGCATCGGAGCTACCGTGGTGAAGGACCCAGTTGGTGACCTCCACAAACCAACAAACTCCGCCTCCGTGAAGGAGAAACACAGAGGTAAGTGGAAGCAAATGGCCAGACCGATTTGCGGATGGCAAGCGAGGCACCACCCTTCCTGGAGACTGCACAAAAGGACCCATCCGTAAAAATTTGGAAGGGAGGAAAGGCCAGGTTGGCAATGGAATCGCGGACCGAGTCGCGCAGGACTCCAGCGTCCACTGACTCCCTGCTCGGTACTTCCATGAAGGGAGGGTGCACAGCCGGAAGAGCAAGAAGCCATGGAACAGAAACAGAGTCCCTGTGCAGACGTTGGTGGATGCGGTGCTCTGGAGCCAGCAGCATCAATAGCATCTTGCAGAGGACCCTATCCAGGTGGCTCTCCATTTGATTGATTGATGATAGGTAATTACAATAATATAAGGTAACAGGCCAATTAGATAAATTCCAGTACCATGCCTGGACGGTTACAGAATGAGCGAGCGAATTTCTTGTTACAATTAACTAGAGTAAATTTTAAACATAAAACCAACATGACAATAAAATGCTAAAGCATCCGTGAACTTAAAAAAATTAATTAAATAGAAGGAAAGGATTACCTAAATACTTAACATCGAGTAGAGCGTTCGCTGATCACATGGCTCCTTAATAAGGGACCCGTACTCAAAGCACCATAATAAAAATATATCTCGGAACAAATTAAATGTTCATTCGTTTAACATCGGGAGAAGAGTCATTTGACTTTGGTGGTTAGGCTTTCGAAATAAACTTTTTGTTCGCCACATTGAGCAAACGTCGCCAAACTCATCCGCTTTAGTAGCATGATGGAAGCTAGGTAGTGTCACGTGATAAGTGTTTCCAGAATGTTCTCACGCCAAATATCTCCTCTTTTTGTAAGCGAATTCGTGAAAAAGCCTGGATAATTTATTGCAGAGCCTGCCGATCCTCTGATGACAGCTCAATTGTCCGAATAGGTGCACCGGACAATAAGACGAAGGCGATTCTCGAACGTTCGATTGATGATGATGTTGTCTGCCGCCTTGAACCGCCAAAGGGGTATGAAGAAACGAGGTTTCAACAAAGGGCAAAGTAGATAGAAAATAAATATTATTAAATAGATTAATTAATTAACTAAATAAAAAGATAATTAAAAATAAAAAATAATTATTTAATTAGTAACTTAAAAATAGTGGACGTTAGCCACCAAAAATAAAGAAAATAAATAATTAAATGGATGCCCCAGATATTTACAACTTAACAGCTAAGTATTTTCTACGTTGACGAAATTCACAATAAATGTTATTTATGTCATCCATTTTCTGCTGAAAGAAAAGCCCTAAAATTGTTCTAATTTATTAAAGTTAGATCACTGTACTGTCCACAGCTGTCCATACATCTGTAGTCCACAGTCTTTATTGAACAAGGAAAATGGTAACTCTTTCACGTGTTCATACGAACGAGGTCCCGTTCATAGGAAACAGTTCCACTGCTTGTGCTGATCATCCTCGTTCATCTGTCCCGTTTAGCTGGGATCCCATCTCACGAATGCTCAGATCTCCGATGATTGGTTATCCAATTCGCTACTTCTTGTCTAGTTGATGTCGTTCCCAGTGATAATTGGTTGATTTACAATTAGATGTTGACTTTCCGTGTAACGTTATCTCAACAGCTCGTCACCTGTAAACACACAAAGGGAGAAGGCAGAATCGGGCAATAATTTACAAATGTTTATATGTGGTGTCTCACGGTTTATGTTGTGACATTATTTTAAGATGAAAAATTATGTAGTTATGCATGATGTCTATCTTTTAGTAAAATTTAAAAAGTATAAATTTATTTAATTTTTTTGCGACACAACACTACTTTGTACGGTGTTGTCAATTTAAAATGATGAGCAACATAGTTAGATCATACTTTTCTGAAAGTCAACAAAAGGGTTATAGTATTTGTTTATAAGTCGTTATGTACCTGGGTGCTGAAGGCCTCTAAGGTGGGCCCCATTTAATGAATCTAAATGACCTGTTTATACGGTATGCTCTTTAATTACTGTTTATTTATTTATTTTATAAACACAGAAGAACGTTATTTTTAATTTAATTGTACATATATGATAACTAAAAATCATCTACTTACTACCTTTGTACCGATTTTATAGGAGAATCAAAGAAAATGATATAAATTATGATATAGGACATCGCATTGAGTGATTTAAAAATGGACTCTCTGGTATTTTAAGCTGCATTTTTAGTTTTAAAGTTATTTATAAAAATATTTAAATTGTTTTTGTCGTTATAAGAAATGCACGGTAAATGACGGTAAAAGAAGAGTAGATGATGTTGTATTTATGCCCAATAATAATAAAATAGTAATGATAAAGATACAATTACAAT
>QLNU02014176.1:175072650-175085635 GCA_006491805.2 Dysdera silvatica | reverse complement strand
AACCACTGACATATGTAAATTGTGATTTTCTATTAAAAGTGGGGGGAGATGATTAAAAATTGGAGATCACCGACTTTTGAAGCCACATTACCATTATAAAATATTGGTAATACACAATCTAATGCTTAATATAAGTAATCCTTGTGATTCAATAATTGCTGCAGATTGATGAAACTGACCAGAACAGACTTCGACGCGTACCAGAAGTAGACCATGACACTAAATGTGAATTAATGTCTTTTGCAATTCACTCAGCGTCATTGTTTGCTTTGAACGCTGTCCCTTTTTTAATTTTGCATCAATAAAAACGTTCTGGCCTATATTCAAAGCCACATCCTGTTAATTCCCTGTTCATATATAGCAATTGTTGAATTAGGGTGGGCATAGTATACAATAGGGTACACATCGCCATTTTATACTATTTATATATGTACATTTTGTTTACTGAGTTTTACAATTGGGTACTTTACCACAAGAAGGTTTGTTCCTTTGTGTAACTCAATGTTGTCATTTCAGGGAAAAAGTGTAACTTCATCCGCAGTTAGCTGAAGTTCCATCTACAAAAATTCTTGTACTTAATTACCAAAGATGCATATTAAACAATTTTCGTTTTTCAAATACAATTGACGGCCTCGGTCAAAGAAGGGTGTAACTCCAAAATTGGAGATCTTAAGTTATGCGGGTATAATTTTAAGTCATTTGGGTTAAAACATAAAGAAAATTAATTCATAAAATGTAGTTTTATGCATTATATATATATAGAAACTTTTTTTGCCAATATGCAACAAATTAAATTTTTTAAGTTTTTTTTTTTTTCAATTTTCTAAAAACTATAAAAAGTGGAGTTACATCCTTTTTTGATCGATGCTTTCAATCCTCAAAATGCATGCTACGATTAAAACTTGCAGGCAGTGGATTTTTTTAAACATAACCGTATGCCGAGCGATTGAGCCACTCTGGTTCATCCAAAGGATCCATATTTTAACTCTCAGACATGGTAGTGCCTCTTTCTCTTCTACATAAATAGCTTTAGTCTATGTGGGAAAAATTTTCAAACATGCCATCCACCACTGGAGATGCGTTTCGGACGAATACCCTGGTTTGGTACCAGTTGGTTGGTTGGATTTTTATTATGCAAGGACAGAAGAGGTCACTGTGCACCAGGATTGTCTTCAGGTGTTCATAGTTTATGGAGAAGTGGCCCCCAGCCAAGCATGTAGCCAGGATTATTTTGGTAAGTGTGTGTGTGTGTGTTGGGTAGGTCCATTGCAAAAAATTAACATTTAATTAATTAACACAACATGGTTAATTAATTTAATTATAATTTCAATAATTAATTTTACTTCTTCAAGTGAAATATTCTTAACACTTAGGATTCATGACTAGCAAGGGAGTGCGGAGGAGAATGGCCCATGGGGCTATAGAGACCCCACCACTAAACAAATGAAAAAAAATGAACATTGGAAAGTATAGGGTAGCGGTTCAAGAAAATTCCAAATGCCTATAATTTCATTTTGAAATTGTGGATCGAAGCAAGATTCATTTTTGGAACCGTGGGGTAATGTGTTTTTGCAAAAAGCCCAGTACATAATAACGACACCCACAAGTTTTCTTTAGTAGGAGAGAATGAGGCAATAGCCCTAGTTCTTGTCCAGTCACTATTGAAGCGAGCTTACAGACCAACCACGATCGTCGTAACAACCGAGGCTCTGCTATTTCGGCAACCATGATTGATTTGTGAGCTTCTCATGGAACGTTTGCTTCAATAGCGACCGGACCAGATTTGGGCCCGATGATAATTCGGGCAGCAAATATGTAAATGGCTATATAGAAACATACTACTGATCATTTGTGGTCTAATCACAGATGTAATGATCTCAATTATATCCAAAAAAAAGGAGGGAGAGGGGATGTTGAAATAGAACGGAAGGAGGTAAAAGAAAATAAGATTTTCAAAAATAGATCCACTTCATCCATTATTATTTCTCATGCTCTTTTTTTAAAAATATTTTTCCTGAACGGGACCCCCACTTTGGCTACGTGCTTGCCCCGGCATTTCTCCTTGTGTACATCCCGCTCCCTGTAGATAATGAGTAAGCTACACTAATATGTAAATAAAACACCCAATTTTTAACAGTAGAACCCAAGTCTTTCAAACTTTGGTTAACCGAAATGACCTATGCAATTTGTTTTTCAATTTTTTAAGTGAACACTCGTTTAATGTTTTGTGGCAAAAACGCTCATACAATAGGGATCATTTATAATGATTGATTGATTGTTTGGCTTTTTTATGGCGCAAGAGCATCTTGCGATAACGAACCCCCAGGTATCTGAATTTTGCTTAACTGAAATGAGCTTTCATACAATTTGTTTTTTAATTATTTTTTAAGCGGATACTTAATAAAAGAAATAATATAGAGGATCATTTCAGTTAAGCAAATTTCGGATGACTGGGCTCTTTATAAATTATTATCTCTGTACGAGCATTTTATGGTAAAAGACGTTAAACGAGTTTCCAAAAAAAAAAACAACCCCAGATTGTATAGCAGCTCATCTCGGTTAAGTGAAGTTTGGATGACCAGGACTCTACCATAAAATATTGGATGTATTATTTACATATTTGTGTAGCTTACTCATTATTTACAGGGGGCGAGATACTGGGGGTCACTTTTCTCCGTATCCAGCTGTTCATATCAGTGGACCCTTTGCGAGTTTTATAGTGCGAGGGCCACAGTGCACTGGGATCTACAGTTTTCCAAGGAACCTCTTATAACTTAGGGAACCAACCCCTGGACTACAGCAAGCAGCTAGGCAGTAAGCGTCCCTTTTTATAGGACCCTGTGGGAGTTTGACTTAAAACGGTGGGATAATGGGATGTTAGGCGAACGAAATTACCACTGAAGGGTTCCATCAATGGACCTATTAATGGAATAAGATTATATTATAATGTGTATTGATTAAACATTTAGCATTATTGAATTCTCTAATATCTTATACATGAATTACTTCATTGCAATGGCATAGCATCACTTCAAAAGTGAGCCATCTCCAATTGTTCCACATCCATCACTTAAGCGAAAAAAGCACCAATTCATTCATATACAGTCGAACCTCGCATGGGTGCCAGAGGAGGGTGCACATGCACCCCCTTGGTTTATGAAAAAAGGGGGAAAAAAGGACTGAATCCACAAGAAACTATAGTCCAACAACATTATTCAATTGGAATTGGATGCACCCTCCCTACATACTACTCTGAGGGTGCCCATTGAACCTCGTTAAGATGAACACGCTTAAGACGAATTACTTTTAATACAAAACGTTTTCTGAAGTCCCACCAGGTTGTATAAAGTACTACTCTTTCCAGATAAGATGGATTACTGTTAATATGCACAGATTTTCTGTTCTACCCTTGGTGTTCATCTCAATGAGATTCGACTGTATTATTATTATTAGCATTATGCTGATACACATATGAGCTGTGACTTTTTTAATTCAAGAAGTGGGGGGTGGTGGTTTGCGACAAACATTTGGAGGTGATCCACTTTTGAAGTTATACTATGCCACTGTTTAATTGCTATCTAGTGTTTTAGTAATGTTTTATCTAATGTTTTAGCAAATTGTTAACTAAATGCCACAAATGTATAATTTAGGATTATCAAGATGCCCAACCGCATGTGTAAAGCTTGTTACGAGCACACGGGACAGTTCTTAAAACTTCATGGCATTCACTGTCCATTTTACAAGAAATGCTTCTGTTGCGAAAATGCGTAAGTTTTAGAAAGTACTGAAATCCCATATTCTTTACAACCATACATCTAAATAAAAAAATATTGGAGAATAAACTACAAACATAAGGTATGCTAAAGTTAGTTCAATAGCAAATAAAAATAGTAAAATTAACATATGTCAAAGAAGCTTCAATAACAATTATATACAGGCAGATAGATGGGGATTTATACAGATTTAAATTGTCCTACAAACTCCATCACGATACGGTTCTTCCTTTCTGCATAATTTATTCTTATTGAAAGCAAAATGTAGAGAACCAGCAAAATAGACTAA
This sequence comes from Dysdera silvatica, assembly GCA_006491805.2. Lineage (NCBI taxonomy): Eukaryota > Metazoa > Arthropoda > Arachnida > Araneae > Dysderidae > Dysdera > Dysdera silvatica. The sequence continues at coordinate 175,081,573 of QLNU02014176.1, read as the reverse complement.
AGTAGAACCTCAATGAACCGAAACCTGTCTAACGAAAATATGTATAGTATTCGTAAGAGTTTTTTTTTTAATGATTTTCTTACTGGTTTAGGGCATGAAAGCTTACCTGCAATACTGCACAGGCTTTTCCTATGAACTACAGCATGTACTGTATTTTTTTTTTTCCAGCTTGCATTACAGTTCGTTGAACGATTTGATGAAGCACAACCTTCAGACATTCTACTAATGAAAAGTTCGCGAGATATCGTTGCATGAAAATGATGTGAAAGAAAGAAGCAACTAAAAACGTTTTGGGGATTACATAGTATAATACATATTGTACACACATTTTAACTATTTAATTATTAGAGTGTAGGTTTCATATTTCCATATTTTCACTTAAGAAAACATAATTTGTTTTTAACCTGAAATTTTCGGTATCCGAAACCATGTCCCCACTTTTGTTTTGGTTACCAGAGGTTCTACTGTATGTATAGTGATCTAGACCAGTCGTCGTCAACCAATGGTCCGCAAGAGAATTTTGGTGGTCCGCAGAAAAATCTGGACATTATGTGCATTTTAATGATTTATTAATAATAAAACAAAAATAATATTCTAAGTGATTCTCATATTCTGAATGACAATTTCCACCTTTATATTGCACTAAATTCACGAAATGTGGTCTGCGGGATTTAAAAGTATAAATTTAGTGGTCCGTGAGTTTTAAAAGGTTGGTGACCGCTAATCTAAACCATCTTTCCCAAACCTTTTGAGTCACGGACAGAAATTCGGCACTTTTGTCATCTTTAAGCCAAAGGTAAACAAGTGCATTTTTGCCTGCCTTTTTTTTTTTAATTCCTTTAAAATTATAATTTAAATTAAATATGAAAATCTGTTATATTTTTGATATTACTTTTAAAGTATTTTTAATCATAATAAAATGGATTCCATTAGTTAGTTATGGTTGTTATTCATGAAGATTATTATGTGTAATGTCATTTCTCTCTCAGTCTTTCGCCTTTTGATTTTCTAATGGTTGAATACATATCTGACATGTTGAAACAAAACTACACGAAGAATTCATCCATTACATCTTGTATACTCATGGTCATGAAACGTAGTGTGCCTTATCATTAAAGTAAGTTCACAGAAGGAGTATGTAGTTTGGAGTATGATTGGTTGTATTTTTATGGTGCAAGGACAACAAGGGCCATTCTGCACCAGACAGAGTATGTAGACGAATTATATTTTGTGTTAAAGCACAAACACAGCAAAAGTCAAGCTATGCTGAGACCTACAGTTTTCTGAGAAATCCGAACCTTTTAAGGCCTAGGGAACCAGTCCTCCGAACTATGGTGAGCAGTTTGTTGGTAAGCATTTTATTTTGGCACTGTTGGGAGTTAAACCTGGCATGTTAGGTGAACACATTACCACTGTGGGGGCCAAGCAATTCTACTGAGCTGTCGCAAGTAATCATTTCCTGAGAATCAGATATAAGTTCTTGTGTCAGAATTTAAAGTATATTATAAACTTACTATTTTTCTATAGGCATATGCCAAATCCACAGAAACGGAAACGTTCGGGCCGCAAAGGACAGCAAAGTTAGTACATGTTTCTGAATGCTTACAGTAAAATAGTTTTAAAGTTGTAAATATGTTTTAAAGTTGGCAAGTATATTCTGTAATGTTTTAAAGCAGTGACAGACAACTTAATTTCATTGATGCAAATTACTTCATGCGCGTTTGTTCCCTATTTACCGAAGGTCTACTTTTAAAATTACATATTTAAAAATAATCTAATTTTCCCCCAATATATTTTTGGTTATCATAAAAATGTAGATATTTTTATACTTAACATGTTCATTGATTCACATGACTTAGTGACATTCATCGCTATGTGTTTTGGGGCAAAGCAAGAAACGCCACTCAACTTTGATAGCCTGCAAAAATAGAAAGTGGTATATGTTGTTGATTTTTACTGAATGAATAAATGAATTTTAAATGTAATGTCCCTATATAATACATAAAATTTCCATATTTGTAAATTAAAAGGTTCATATTTATTATCCTAATGAAACAACATTCCTGATACTAGGGAGGTGACTGGGCAATTAAAATGAGTCAAGGTGTGTTTTTTACAATCTTCATTGCCAAGCATGTGTCTGCAAATGAGTTGAACAAGCCAGTTTTACAATAGGATTCCTTATTCTAAAAGAATTACAAAATTATTGATCCAAGAATATTGAAATGCCAGGGCTTGGAATGTTGTAAAAAATGCTGTGGGAAAAATGTTTGTATGGGCAAAGAAATTGGAGTCGGAATGTTGACGATTTAGCCCGACAGTTGGAGACAATTTGGCAAGAAATTCCGCAGGACACCATCCGGGATCTTTATCAGTCTATGCCACGCCGGGTGACAGCTTGCATCCAGGCCAGAGGTGGACCAACGCCTTATTGACTTCCTCCCTTTGTAACGGTCAAACTCTGCAATAAATCATTCAATTATTCTGAAATTTTAATCGTTTCTTTTTCTATGTATGTTCTTCACATCCACCAATTTTTATCGCAATCGGACAACTCCTCCTTGATGCGTCGATTTTTTTTTGTTATAGAGTGTACTTATCCTGAATGTGTGTGTGTATATATATGCACTTGAGTGCATGAATGGTAAACAGTAATATATGGTAGATATTAAATAAAAGGTCCTTTCTCAGTTTTAAAACACGTTAAAAACTATCTAAGGAGTACGATAGGAGAAGACAGATTGAACAACATGGCCATATTATACATAGAACAAGAAATTTTGGACGAAATAGATACTTAAATCATCGATGAATTTGCCAAAGATAAATCAAGACGCAAATTCATATAGAAAACCCTTTTTAAGAACTCGCGGAACTTCAGCTAATGTTAAATTTTTTAAATAAATTCTGTTTTTTTTTTTTAAATGCGTTGAGTTTATAATTAGCTATATATTGCCAGTTTAAGCAATTAAAAATCTAATACTGAAATCTTTTAAAAAAAATTATCAGTCCTGTACACTTTTTTGAGCTTGCAGCACCGTAGCGAGATAGATAACCTTTCACCCCTGGTAGAACTGTTTGCTGCCCCCCCCCCTAGTTATGGGCATTTTCTCCTCTGCGAATTGTTTCAGCCGATTTTACTCCCTCGCCTGCACCCCTGGCATGAGCCTTACACACCACTCCCTAACTACGGCCCTGGGTCTAAGGGCCTCCAATAGGCTTAATCCGCCTCTGGGTATGTCTGTTGATGAGGAACATCGCAATCCTGAAAGACACTATTGTGCACTTTAGGCAGAAATATGGCGTTTTGAGGTGTTAGCTAAGATAGCAATTGATGATCAATACAAACCAATGACCAAAGTAACGATCCTCTGCATACTGCAAATACTACCGACTGAACATTTATTATGATAGTCTCATAATAAAACATGAAGCTCAGTAAAATATGAAGATATTTTATAAACTGTTAATTCAATCTTGTGACAAGAATTACGCAAGGTGTAGGAAAATTCTGGAATAATGGTAAAAATGTTTTCGTTTACAATGAATTGGAAGAAGAGGGTAAGTGGAGGAGTGATTTCATCTTTCTCTGTCTTTGGCATTATCAGATGCCAGGCCAAAGTTACCCATGTCCTTCAGCACTCACGTTTCATCAACTTTCATCTCTTACTAATTAATTTCTTTTTCCTACTCCATGCAGAAGATGAGATTTGTTATGTTGCTATTCTCAGTTTCAGAATTCTTATTTAAGGTGTTCAAAAAAGGAAGGCAAGATGGGTTAACAACGTACCATACAAGGATGCTGAAACACGGAGGCTGGCTATTACAGATGAGCGGAACAATCTGTTGAATTCAAGAGAATGCACTTTGCCAGGCATTGTGACATCGTATTTCGTGATGAAGGGTGGCCTTTCTGCTGGGACCCTTCTTCTTCTGCATCTAAATAGTCTTCCAGGTAAGTTATTTTTTCTCCATTAAATACATTTTTAAAAATATTCTAAGGTCATAAACGAAATTAGGATTGATACAATAATTACTACTTTCAATTGTCATTTGTTTTATGGCGCAAGGTCGGCAAAGGTTATGCTGCACCGGGATCTCCAGTTTTCCAAGAAATTCAAAACTTTTAAGGTCTCCAAAAGCAAACCCTGGACTACGGTGGGCAGGAAAACACATTCTCTAGTACACTGATGCTCAACTCAATTTAAGCCATTGACCACTTTTGTTTTTCAATTGGACTCGCGGACCACTTTGAAAAATTCTCACAAGTTGACTGCAAGACTTTTATAATAAAGGGAGCCGTTTTTTTTTGGGAAAATGTGTTCGTAAGAGGGGGGGAGAAATGTGTTCGTAAATTCATATTTTGGAATAAAAAGAAAGAAATAAACAGAAAAAAAACCAAAATTTAATGATAATACAGTCGAACCTCGTTAAGACGAACATGCTGAAGATGAATTACTTTTAATGCAAACAGTTTTCTGAAGTTCTATTAAATTGTGAAATACTACAAATACACCATCAATTTCATTTTTATATTTAATAATAATTTTTGTAAGTTTTTTTTTTAAATAACGACCTGTCCTGTGGACCATTTGGAAGTCCTTCGCAGACCACCAGTTGGGAATCACTGCTCTAGTACCACTGGGAACTCCAAACTGAAGTTTAATGGTACGATACATGAAAAGCATTTCACTTTGCATAAAGCCTTTTTTTTTCTTTAATTACAGTGTTCAGGAATCAACCGGGAAGTGCCTCAGAGGCTTTGCACATATTAGAGATGAGATGGGCTCAGCTCGAGTCCAAAACAAGCTCGGCTTTTATATTTCATATTGTTTTTGAGCTCAGGCTCATCGACAAATGCAACTGAGGCTGAAAACTGACTTTGCTGTATCAAACTTTTCCAAGAAATATAATTATATGATTCGTTTTTGAGGATTGTAGAAATATATGTCTATGAAAATTTGAAAGAAATTAAATGGTGTAGTTTTGCAATTTTTATTTTTTAAATTTAAATCGTACGTAGAGGGTTAAAGTTATATTTGAAGACTCGAGCAGGCTCGTCTTGCAAGTCTTCAGGTTTGGGCCTCTAAAAATGAGCTTGAACTCACCTCCAGCACTTATTTGCACAATTTTTATTTTATAGCTAAGCAATCAGTGGAAAGTGTTCCCCAACTAAGAGTGAAGCTAATTAATCAGCCTTTTTTTTTTTTTGGCACAACTCAGGATGAAAAGGCTTAGGGAAAAATATACACAGCGATGTAGTGGATTATTATTATTTACAGTAAAGTGCATTGGCCTCTAAAGCAAGACTTCGCTATATTTTAAGGGTATTGTGCCGAAGTAATACTGCAGTTTCATTCCACCTGCCAACCCATATCTACCAATTTGGAACACTTATTTTACTTATTACTAATAAAATTTAAGACCTGTCATGTTTTTGTTTGTGAAAATAAGTAAAATATACCTTTTAAATCTTGATAGTTATAGTCGGAATTTTGCTTGCACTTTCAAACCACTCCGCGTACCACAGGTTGCCGATGCTTTCTCTAAAGTATTGTTTTTTTGTAAACAAGTTGGATATGAAAACACCCAATGGGATAGTGGCTCATAAACCATAGGTCACATAAACTTTTTGAAACCTTGAGTGTCTCCCTGTTCTAAACAATTAAGCTTTATCTTCTACCACGTAATAGCATCTATATGGCCAAAAGTGTCCTTTCCAAAACTACAAAAGATATTGAACAGCACTTACAAATTTTTGCGGGTTGTCTATTACGAATAGTTTATCGATGATAGAACGATGTCTATCACTGAAGGAAAATGGTGTGGAAATTTAGAATAAGTGTTTGTTTTAATTTGACTTTCAATCAATTTCCAGCCAAGCACAGTAAAACTCAGCTTTGGTCTTCATAACAAGGATGGTGGCTATAATTCAGCTACGACAACATTTTGGCGTCCTAGGACATAATTAAACGTGTACATTTACAAATTCCATTGCCTTTCCGCTCAGATAAGAAGGTGGTTTAACTTTAGCGTTGTAGTGAAATTTTTTGGATTAGGGAATAGTAAAATTCTTAAAATTACAAAAGTCCTTAAAATATGCATTTACTCTGGAAACTCATCGTTTTTATACATTTATATGCACATATGCAATTGCACATAATCCAGGCTCTAGCTCTGACAGTAGCATTTAATCTTTCTGTACTTATTTTTTAACTAATATGATTTTGAATTAGCTTTAATTTAATAAAAGGACGTTCTGTACTCATATACGTAAAATACGTGAATAATGTTGAGTATTGCATCTTTTGTTTCTTGTGTTACGGCAGTTTTTAACTAGGAATCTTCAAAGCTTGGGGCTCCCTTGACATCCGGCGGCCGCTTAATCCGCCAATGAATAATATTATATATAAAAAATTTATTTCTAGTTTTTTGTAACTGAAAAAGAAACTTTGATTTTTAAATGCAGCATATGGAGAGTGGGTAGGTGGGGGAGGTAGCCCAGGTATTAGAATGATTCTATACCACTGAGATATATACGTATCAGGGACACACACTCCATTGTGTGCTAGTTGTGCACAGAACGCCTTTCAAATAAATCCAAATTAATTATTTGAATTCGCCATCAAAGAAACATAAAATAAAAATATATACTTTTTCAAAGTAAAAGTTTTATAAATTTTCTGAATTTCAATGAAATACATTTATTTTATTATAATAAAGCATATGCTTAATTTTTAATCCATAAAATAAAAATATTTATTATATTAAAAATTATTAAAATATAAATTAATAATAAGAATTAATTCATAAAAACTAAATTTATATAAAAAAAATGAAACAGAATAAATTTGGGTGAAAATTTGTTTCCCTCTAACTTAATTTTTATTTGAAAGAAAGAATTGTTTTTTATCTGCGCTAATTACACCTAACCAACTTTTGCAAAAAAGAAACAAAATATACGTATACGAACATTGGATCTATTAAGCTAAATTTCTTTTTAGAAAGTGGACATAATTTTGAGACTTTGCAATGCATACTGGCATTCTATTTGAATATAAAACACTGCTTAATACTTTTTTTCTTCTTTTGGTTTTGAAAACAGCTTACGAGAGGATGAACAGCCTGCCTATCATTCCTCTGGTGACCCAGGAAAACAACACGGAAGTCACCGTTTCCCATGGACATGGTAAGAAATGTTTAAAAAGGAATTTTCAGTATAATTTATATCTGATTATAATTATATTATAATCAGATTATGGGTCAATTATGCCATTTAAGCTAATGCACTAAAAATAACTTGGCACTTGGACAACTCAAGTCAATGTCTTCTATTATACGATCAGTTCAAATTTCTCTGATCATTAGTTTAGCATCCAAGTTACGTGATCTGGGACATAGGTTGGTTACATGGGGTCTTTCCTAGCTATGACATGCAGTAGAATTCTAGTTATCTAGATCCTGATTATCCAAATAATTTCGATGTTTTATTCTTGTTCTTGTGATTAGTGTAATCACACATGTACTCATCCATTGCATCAGAGGCGGATTTATGATTTTTCTGCCTTTAGGTTGACAAATTTTGCCGCTTAGCCTCAATTAGAAGCACAACAAAGATTTTAGTGCTTTTAACGAAACAATACAGAGTTTCACCAGGAGATTCCATAACAAACAGTTATTTCGACACTGGCGTAAGGTTTAAAAACACGACGTTTCGGGAGCCAACTGCTCCCTTTGTCAAGTGAAGGCAGAATGAAGAGTTCGTGAAAGTCCTAAGCTTATATACCCGCATGTTGGGAATCCCCATCTGACGTCATCTGGTGCGGAGCAGTTCCAGCTGGTGAATCATGGGAAACCTACGGTTTGAGGAGTCGTGCAATAAACATCGCAAAACCTCTACCAGAACCTTACAGGATTTTTGCAAAACCTCGAGTTGGGGGTGTTCATCTGATGTTTTCAGGTGTGAGAGGTTTCCTGGAGCAGGTTTCTCCAGGTGGAACTGTCCTGCACCAGCTGACATTAGATGGGGATTCCCAACATGCGGGTATATAAGCTTAGGACTTTCACGAACTCTTCATTCTGCCTTCACTTGACAAAGGCAGCAGTTGACTCCCGAAACGTCGTGTTTTTAAACCTTATACCAGTATCGAAATAACTATTTGTTTTAGTGCTTTTGTTGAATTTTCAATTTGATACTCCTGGTGGTTCTTTCAAATTTGTCATTTGACAAGTATTTGTACATTTGGCGATTTTTGAGCTCTACATGCTCTGATGGCTGCCACAAGAAACTCATTGGTGAAATAAAGGCTCCGGAAAGACAAGGGGCACGAATGCGAGACAAGATCGGTTGGTTATACGACAGGCATGAACTGACCTTAAAGGTATCATTGTCCACCATCCAATGTCCTAGCCTCTTCCACACAATTCGTGGCACATTCCACCATAACATAATGCTTGGCAGAAGGGTTACGCTCACAGTGGCCATTAAAATGTCTGCCTTTAACCCGAAACCATCGACAGAGACGTTTGTAATGGTGTCGTAGCTGATCATTATGGTTGCCAGCAGATTAGCATCACATAGTGCTCAGCGATGAATCGCACTCTGGTCTTGCAGCAGATGACCACCGAATCCATGTGTGGAGGTGCCAGCGGTCTCAACCATCCTTTGTTTTACAGCAGATGCACACACAGCCATTACCCCTAGTGTGATGGTATGGGGAGCTATCTCAAACAACAGCAGGACATCCGTAGTCATCCTGTATACAACTTTAACAGCTAAATGATATGTTGATGACATCCTGCACTATTATGCAACTGCAGTGCTCCCAATTGATCGGAGTAATTGCAGTTCTATTGTATTAAAAATAGTTATACCATATATAGGATTGGAATATTGTATTTTTCCACCTGACGAATGCGAGAC
>QLNU02014176.1:175061500-175072550 GCA_006491805.2 Dysdera silvatica | reverse complement strand
TTAAATTACTATTTTAACGAACTTATCAGACTCTTAGTTAAATAACACCATATAATTCTAAATATAGGGTGCCCCATAAATTTGTGCACAATTCAATAATTCATAAAAAATGTATAAATTGGTATATTAAATGCATTGGTGTGTGCAGAAAGTTCATAAGGGGTGGGTTATAAGCTCAATGGGGGGGCTCAATGGGGGGGGGGGGTTACAGAGCTACAACTCACATATTCCTATGTTAAATATACAAAATTTCATTGCAATGGGGGCTGCAACCCGCATCAATGCCCCCCTGCATCGCTAATGATTACAAGGCTGTTTGCAGAAAATATAGTGCATGGATGATCATGGCTCATGTGTCTTCAGATTGGCTCTGGTCACGGGCACATTTTTCCCTGGGAAGTGTTGAGTAATGCAGCAATATTTTGTCATTCAACCTCCCCAAATGTGCTTATGTAATATTTGGAGATGCTCCCCTAGGAGCTATTTCAGCTGATTTTGCCTCCCTTCACCTGCCCCTGGTGTGGGCATTTCTTACCATCCCCTAGCTGTGATGCTAGGGGTGAGAGAAAAAATCACGTTAAAAAGGAAGGGAAGCTTAAAATATCCAAAATTTGTTAAAATAAACCAGTAAAAAAACCTAGATGAAAAAAAAACAAAAACAAACAAACAAACCATCATTAAATAGAGGATTGTTTTTGTTATATTTGGAGATACAGTGGAACCTTGTAAAGTGACCACCTAGGTAAATTGACCACTTTTTATAAGAGAGAACTGGTAGGGACTTAATCATGTCTATACGATAGTCGTCCATGCCTAGTGAACGCTTGTTTATGATGACCATCGCAGTCCAGTCCCAAAGGTGGTCACTTCAGGCAGGTTATAATGAATAATGCACTAATTAATTAACAATTAGTTCGTTGAGAATTCTAAACAATGGAGAGAGAACTGATAGTAGTAAGATTTTATGGAATTTTAAATCACACGTTAATAATTTTTGAAACTCCTTTTAAAACTAAGTAAATAACAGTTCCTTAATAAATGCTTGATTTTCTTTCGCATTGTTGAGTGAGAACTTCATTGGTCAGCAAAATGGCACCTTTTGATGGAACAATGTCCCACCATATTCGCCCTGATTGAAGTCACAGTCAACATTCCAAAATGATCCATCAAGTCTCTAGATCCAAAGTTTATTGCACATTTGTGATGCAATGTATAAAGATAATTGCAAGTTCAAAGTTAATTTAAATTTTTTGGCACTTTTCTATTAGCCATTCTAGATTTGTGGGTTGCAAAATCTGATCAAATTTATGCGTTGACATAGCTAATGTTATTATAACATCAAAGGATGAACTTGCTATCAGTTACTAATCTATCCTGCATATAAATATGTAACTATTTGTAAGAGGTAAAGGTAGAGCAAAACCTAATATCAAACACAGTTGAAGTGAAAATTCTGACTGCAGATATTTTTACTTATGTGAAGAAATCTAACCTCACTGAAGAAGGTAGGATAACAGTGCTGAAAAATCTTTGGGAACCATATGCAAATTGAAATTTTCCCACGACTATCACTTGTGCTGCATTAAGTCAAGGAAAACCTCACCACAGGCGAAATTTCTGCTTACCTTGGATGAATAAGCATAAGTATATAGCTTACTCAAAGGTAGAAGACAGTGCTTATTGAAAATTTTATGTTCTCTTTGCACCACATAAAGTCGATTTAAGATCGACACAAGCCAAGGATCAATTTGTTTCAAAGGGATTTAATAATTGAAAGACTTAGAAGAAGTTCAACCAACATGAAACTTTTATTTATCACACGGATTCGGTTTTCATAGGCGATGATTTTTTAAGGGTCGTGGAAGAGAAAAAGGCTTCTGTGGATGAAGTAATGGACAGAGGGCAAGCAAAAGCAAGTTTTGCAGAATAGGGTTATTCTTCAACCTATTATCAAAACGGTAATTTTTTATGGAGGACAAGGGCTGGCCATTGTAAAATTTTATACTTACTTAAATTACAAGTACCTTCCACGGTAGAATTATTAGTAATTTAATAATGATAAATGCACACAAAAGGACATAAGGATGACATAAGGACACAAGAACTCCCTTCGCAATAATATCGCCTTCTTTTATTGACAAATTTTTCTGTCTCACGAGTGTCTGCTAATGAGCGTGTTTAGTGTATTTACACAATAAAATATTTTACAACTTTGAGTATTACAGTCAGAATTTTAAAGTTTATACCTTGCGTTACTAGATAGTGCGAGTCCTATCACCCATGAGAACGCACCAGCCCGGGGACAGGCAGTTCAGTCCTCCCCTGACCTTAAGGCGGCACAGAGACAATACACTAATTTATCATGCCATTAACCCAGGTTTGATTTCGATGCTACCATAGAACGCATGCCATTATTTTTCTGCTCACCATAGTCAGTGTTTCCTAGGCAACATGTCTGGAAACACTGACTAATTTTTTTATGATAACTGTCTTTGCGTTATAAAACAAAAAAAATCTCTCTTAAGTGTTCAATTTCAACAAGTAAAGGTATTTGTTTAATATGGCACATCCGTTCATTTACAGTCACTCTCCACCAATTGAGATCTTTTCACGAAATATGTGACAGACTAAGTATTAATTATGACCCATTTCAATAATTATATATCAAGTATTTCTAAAGATATGAGGGCTACGGTTCTCTCCCTTTTCTCGCGTCTATATATAAATATGATCATTTTTCTCATAGACGAATGCAATTTATCTATTTTTAGAAAAATATTCAGACATCTGCATAAACGGCTCAAATTAGAGCTTTCTGTAAATAAGAAAAAGCGCAGTGATTTGCTTAGTATGCTTATATTATATATTTTTTTAATTAGGGATGAATAGAAGGACCTTGACAGAAATAGAAGACATCGTTGTGTTTTCCCTACCTAACATCAATGAAGGTAAGGAAATAAAAGTAAAATCCAATAGTGGTTATCAATAAAATCAGCTCTGCTGGGATCATTCAATTCCATCATTGTAATCACATAATTTTATCCTTTGAATATTCGATTTCAATGTTCCAATTATTCAGTTTCTGTATTCCAATCATTCAATGGTGCCCGTGTGAATATTTTTAGGTGAGGAACGGACTAAGAAAAACCATTACTTCCTTCAATGCTGTCAAACATTTTACTAAATGCATAAGATACAAAAATAATTGACATTCTTGACAGAAATGAGTAGAGCCTGGATTATGTGCCCTAAAGATCTCCAAAATATGCATTTATATGCACTTAAAATGAAAAAATATGCACTTATAAATATTTTTTCACTTATTTAAAAAAGTCCTGCATCTTAAAACAAAAGATTGATTTTCTTACTAGCTAGCTAAAGTGAGTAGGAGCTGGAGGAGAATCTCGGAACAAGCTTCCGCTTTATATTCTCTTCCATTTCTAACCTAAAAACTTAAAATAATTTAATATAGATCTTCTCTTACATTTCTATAATTTTTATACTGCTCAAGCTATGTATCACGAAATATTGTATATCGGGTTGAATAAAAATTTATTATTATTATAGTACGAATATTTGAAAGCATAATTTTGATTATATCATATCACAAGTTTTCCATCAATATTTTGAACAATCAAGATTTGTCTTCTGTTGATCAATAGCATTTTATGGCCAAACAGCTCCTTTCCAGATCTACTGAGATTATTGGATTGTATGTATAAAATTCATGGGTAGTTCACAATGGATAGTCTGATCGGTTGGTTATACGACAGGCATGAACTGACCTTAAAGGTATCATTGTCCACCATCCAATGTCCTAGCCTCTTCCACACAATTCGTGGCACATTCCACCATAACATAATGCTTGGCAGAAGGGTTACGCTCACAGTGGCCATTAAAATGTCTGCCTTTAACCCCAAACCATCGACAGAGACGTTTGTAATGGTGTCATAGCTGATCATTATGGTTGCCAGCAGATTAGCATCACATAGTGCTCAGCGATGAATCCCACTCCGGTCTTGCAGCAGATGACCACCGAATACATGTGTGGAGGTGCCAGCTGTCTCAACCATCCTTTGTTTTACAGCAGATGCACACACAGCCATTACCCCTAGTGTGATGGTATGGGGGAGCTATCTCAAACAGCAGCAGGACATCCATAGTCATCCTGCATACAACTTTAACAACTAAATGATATGTTGATGACATCCTGCACTATTATGCAACTGCAGTGCTCCCAATTGATCAGAGTAATTGCAGTTCTACTGTGTTAAAAATGGTTATACCATATATAGGATTGAAATATTGTATTTTTCCATCTGACGAATGCGAGACTGCTTAACACAGCCTTATATAGGTAATGGGAGGAGGGGGGAATGCAATAATTGCAATAGAGATTATTCCTTCCTTTGGCCAATTAATCATTGTTTGTATATCTTACAGGAACAGGCGAATCTTCGAAGGATACTGCTGGAAATGGTCTTCAGATTATAGGCAGTTCAGAATGTAGACACAATATGATGTTTATACATTCAACAACATTGACAAAATGCCATTACTTTCCTGTCAGAAGCTTAACAACATTTTTTTCCTTAAACTTTTCCTCTCCTCTTCGCCTTCCTTTCTCCTTCCCTTTTTTTCTTCCTTTCTTATATTTGAGAATTGCATGATGTGTTATTTAACAGGGACAGATTAATGCTACCTTCGAACCAGAATATGTAAGCACATAGTTTAGCAAAGTAATTTTGGAAATGCAAATCTTCAAATAACAACATGCTTACACACGACCAAGCTTATTGGGCATCAAACATAGTACTGCAAACCATGGGCACCCACCCCCATAACTGTTCAAAAAATTAGATTTTCTCGATTCTGCTATGCATGTAATTTCAAAAGTTTTACAAGCACATTTTAAAGTAAGATACTTTTTAGCTCATTACTAATTGCCAAGCAGTATAAATTATTTTTGTAGCATTTTAGTATCTTGTACATTCACTAAAATTTTTGACAGTCTTGAGAAGAAAGTAATTTTTCTCAGCCCCTGACCAGTAGTACTCATTTGGGTGCCCATGTTGCAAACTCAAGGGTATATCAGTATATCATAATCTATGGAACGTGAATTGACCTACTGCATTTCATGCAAGATCTTTTGTCATTCATATGCAAAAGGTTACACATTGGTAAGCAAATTGGTAGCAAATGAAAAAGATCACCCAAGCTTTTGGACGCGTCAGCAGCAGTCCTTTATCAAGAGTAATGTTGATGTTGTTCCTATCTCTCTTTTTATACTCCGAATTTCTGGGGGGGGGAATCTTTGCAGAGCAGTCCAGCAATATAAAACTCAATGGGGTTAATGGGAAGCTGACAATGAGAAATAATGGGAAACCCACACTTTTCAAAGTAAGAGTTGTCTGTATATTTCTGGAAGAAGTTGTGGTGTATTTTTTTTTCTCTCTTTCTTTTTCTTTTTTGTAATTTGTAGGGTTCACAAGATTTTAGGATGAGTCAGCTATTTTTGTTTGTTTGGTTGAACTATATTATTTGCTATTTTTCTAATGTTTAACGTTTGCATGTAAATTTTTTCTATAGTACTCTACATTTCAATCCTATGTCATATTATGTGTCAATTCCAAGATAGCGTGTATGTCAATTTACATATCTTCCATGAATTTTTAATTATATTGATTAATTTACACATTTCAGTAATATTTAACATTCATTTGAAATTTTCTATATGTAGATGAGCTGATGACGGATTTAAATATGTTCCCGAACTTTGAATCAGAGTTCATTGGCAAGTATTTTTGCAAAAGTGTCTCGCATTAAAATAAAGTTTAGCTTTAATTTTGTATAATATTTTTGCTCATTTTTCGAATTTGCTATATGCAGTAGAACCTCCATTTTACAAAATTGAAGGATCCTACCAAAAAGCCTAGTTAAATGGAAAATGGTTAATATTTTAAATTATTATTTTAATGAACTTATCAGACTCTTAGTTAAATAACACCATATAATTCTAAATATAGGGTGTCCCATAAATTTGTGCACAATTCAATAATTCATAAAAAATGTAAAATCACGAAATATGTGACAGACTAAGTATTAATTATGTCCCATTTCAATAATTATATATCAAATATTTTTAAAGATATGGTGGCTACGGTTCTCTTCCCCTTCCCGCGTCTATATATAAATATGATCATTTTTCTCATAGACGAATGCAATTTATCTGTTTTTAAAAAAATATTCAGACATCTGCATAAACGGCTCAAATTAGAGCTTTCTGTAAAGAAGAAAAAGCGCAGTGATTTGTTTAGTATGCTTATATTATATATTTTTTTAATTAGGGATGAATAGAAGGACCTTGACAGAAATAGAAGACATCGTTGTGTTTTCCCTACCTAACATCAATGAAGGTAAGGAAATAAAAGTAAAATCCAATAGTGGTTATCAATAAAATCAGCTCTGCTGGGATCATTCAATTCCATCATTGTAATCACATAATTTTATCCTTTGAATATTCGATTTCAATGTTCCAATTATTCAGTTTCTGTATTCCAATCATTCAATGGTGCCCGTGTGAATATTTTTAGGTGAGGAACGGACTAAGAAAAACCATTACTTCCTTCAATGCTGTCAAACATTTTACTAAATGCATAAGATACAAAAATAATTGACATTCTTGACAGAAATGAGTAGAGCCTGGATTATGTGCCCTAAAGATCTCCAAAATATGCATTTATATGCACTCAAAATGATAAAATGTGCACTTAAAATGAAAAAATATGCACTTATAAATATTTTTTCACTTATTTAAAAAAGTCCTGCATCTTAAAACAAAAGATTGATTTTCTTACTAGCTAGCTAAAATGAGTAGGAGCTGGAGGAGAATCTCGGTACAAGCTTCGGCTTTATATTCTCTTCCATTTCTAACCTCAAATCTTAATAGAATTTAATATAGATCTTCTCTTACATTTCTATAATTTTTATACTGCTCAAGCTATGTATAACGAGATATTGTATATCGGGTTGAATAAAAATTTATTATTATTATAGTACGAATATTTGAAAGCATAATTTTGATTATATCATATCACAAGTTTTCCATCAATATTCTGAACAATCAAGATTTGTCTTCTGTTGATCAATAGCATTTTATGGCCAAACAGTTCCTTTTCGGATCTACTGAGATTATTGGATTGTATGTACAAAATTCATGGGTAGCTCACAATGGATAGTCTGTTCATAATAGACTATCAGGAACATCTATTACTGATATATAATGTTGCAGAATTTTACTTTATGCAAGTGTCTGTTGTGTTTAATCTGACCTTGGGTTAACTGCCATTTTAGCATATTAGAACTGAAGCCTTCATCTCCCTGAGAAGGGTAGTGGCTAATTCAGCTACAAATATGACTACACTTTCGATGCCTCAGAACCATTGGCATACTGATAATCCATGTAAGGCAGTGCCGCCCACCCCCCCACTTTCATCATCGTTTATTTTCCACAAAATTTATAATAAAAAAAAATAACATTTTTAGTTAATAAGGATTTTTTTTAATCTTTAGGTAAAATATAAAGTAAAATGAACGGTTTCCAACTGTGGCAAACTCATTACGCATATTTACTTTAGCTGTTTTCATTGCCTTTAAAACTGAACTCAACATCCGAAAATTATGAAGTCTGGACGAGTTTTGAAACTATAGTACAAGCTTTGTGCCCGAATCTTACCTCATGAAACGGTGACTAATAGACATGTGTTCTGTTTAAAATATTGGAATGCATCGCTGGTAAATTTCTTATAGAAGACACCTTACTATTATATATGTATATTATGTCTCTATATTTTTTTTTCATATGTGCATATATAAGTAAATTTTCATAAAAGGGGGCCCCAAAAATTATTGCAGGGGGGGGCAAGATTTTCCGTTATGCCACTGCTCAGAACATAATTAAATATTTACATTTACATTTTTCTTTCCACTCATATGGGGGTAAAAGGAAAGTTTAGCGCCAACTCTGTGTGAAAATTTTCCTAATAAGTATAAAAAATTCTTAAAATTATTGAAACCCTTGAAATATGTACTTATTCTGAAAATTTACTGTTTCTATGCATTTATTTATTATGCACCTCAAAAGAACAGTTTTCATTTGTCTTTTATGGTCCAAGTACAGCTGAGGTCACATTGTGTCAGAAATTAGTTTTTTGCGGGATCCAGACTTCTCAAGGTCTGAGGAGCTGAACCCCAGACTACAATGAGCAGTTAGCCCTTTTTTTTAACACCATTGGGAGTCAAACCTGGGTTAATGGCACACGAGGTGAACACATTACTATTCTAAGGCCCTCTAAGGATAACAAATCTGAACCTATTATAGGTCTGTATGCAGTGGCATAGCTAGATATTTTTCTACCCAGGGCAAGTGACTATCATTGCCGCCGCCCCCCAATGGGGTAACAAAACAAATTTTGTTTTTTAAAGGCTAATTGCCACCCTCCGAATTGTGGCACCCTTAACCACGCTACTGTCTGTAGGAACAGGTCCCCAAAAATATTTTTTTCAACCTGTCCTTGATGGGCACGACCATTCCCATTTCTCACATGAATAACTTAAAAGAATTGAAATGTGTCCAGAGGATTAAAGTGTATCATCTCCATTCAATTTCAGATAACATTGGAACACTGATCAGGCAGTCTCTAGATGTTGCATGGGACACCGGAAACGAAACGCCACTTCAAACCGATGAATCTATGCATTAACAAGTCCTACGTTTAAAAAGCAATTTAATCGTCTTTTTATTTTTCACGATCAATAATGGGTGTTGATTATTCTTGCAAAGATGATCTGATTTTTTGTTTTTGTTTTTTTAAGTGCACTAATGTACTTGAGCTTGCCTTAAAATACTAAGAAAGAAAATTATAGGCAAGTTCAAGTACAATAGTTTCTTTCTTGGTATTTTTACTTATTATTTTTACTCTGTTATTTTTACTTTTTTAGTATTTTTACATTATGCTTATTTATTTCAATTTTTTTATATAAAGTAATTTTCTAACTAAGAAGGCATGCATAATTTGTTTCATCATTTTAAATGGCATGTTAGTGATTTACTTTACTGTGATCAGGGGCACCAACTCGAAGGAAATATGGGAAGGAGCTTAATATAAGAACTTGCACTTGCTCTCAACTGGTAAACTCCGAAAGGAAAAAAAACCATAAATAATAGTAATTAATATATTTTAATCTCAGCTTTTACTCTCGACTCTATTTTGCATTTTTTTTTATTGTCCATAAAGTTTGGGAGCCCCCCCACCTTCCAATATTTTTTGAGGCTAAAGAAACTTGGACCACTTTGAGTTGGTGCCTCTTAACTTTTATTATTTATTGTGAATATTTTTCTTTGGGGTTCCTACAAAAAAAAATATGTTTTAGCACATGGGGTAGGAATGCGTTGTGTTCAGGTATTTTTTATTTAGTTGTTAAAGTTTCAACATTTTATTTACATGTTTATTGTAGTCTTTGTTTTGACTATTTTTTTTTATTTTTAATCATTTTTCATGTCTTTTGATCTTTTAAAAATTTATATCAACGTGTTTCAAAAATCTTGCTGGCATTAAAATCAAATTTTAAATTAGGTGCATGTACTTGAACCCCTGTCACTGTATACAAGAACCGTAATTAATTTTAGAATTTTTTTTTTTTAAACTTTTATAGGTCTTAAATTTTTTTTTAATTGAAAGATATATAAAAAAAATGTGCATGATATAAAAGTGCCTAAAATAGTTTCCTATTTTTATATTAAATTATACAAGCATTTAATAAACTCCCACTTTCTCCCTCCACACAAAAATTATAAGTAACAAGCAACTGTTAATTATTAATATTATGAAAATAATTTACACGGAAAAATATAAATAATTTAATTTTTAAAAAATATCCATTTAAAAGTAAATCAACCAATTTTTTGTTAATTTATAAAAGGTTCATTCTTTTTATTTTTATTTGCTACTAATTATACACCATTTTAATTGTATTATATTTAGAAATTTTTTAATTGCTGCAGCTTTATTAACCAGTTCATTGTAATTAAATATAAAATAATTTCTTACAATATTTTAATCATACAGCTCTAGTATAAAATTAATAAAATTTTTAAACGTTCAACTTTAAAGTTTTATTTATTTACCACTAATTATCTAATAAACTACATTTTAGTCATATTATACTTAAGAAAATATGTTCAATTGTGGTAAATTTATCAAATCAAATAATTATAAATATACAAATAATTGTGATTAAAAAATTAATCAATGGGCGAGATTGAAAGCAGAGCTGACCATTATGATATTAAGCGGGGAAAAAGCGGTTTCAACAAATTACATACTATGTGATGTTAACATTTCCTCCATTCCCTCTCAAACTCCATGATTTGAATGCATTATTGGAAATATTTATGCAAATTAGGTTTTAATTCTTCATCATTAGAAAATATCTTCCAACATCTATCATCACGTGTCTCCTCACTATTATATGTATTAGGCTCAAAAAATGTTTTGTATTGTTGTTAAAATGTTTAAACAGATATAAACGCACATTTTATATAAAAAAATTTTGTAAACAAGATCTCTGAATTTTGGCTGTGATGTTTAGTAATAAAATTTGCATGTCTTGAAGGTTGTGTCTTATTTGTATGGTTGTCTTCACTGTGATTTTGTAACTTCCAGGGAGGGGAGGGCAGTACCACTAAACTTAACATAAAAGCTAAAAAAAACCCAACATACCTTAAATGAGCTCGGACTGGAGACTGTCCAGTGGAGAGTCAGGTCAGTGACATTCAACTGGGCCAAACTGGTAGTGCAACTATTTCTAAGATAATGAATGCATCAGTTAATATACAAAGCAAATAATAATGTACAAATGATCAATGATATGTAAATATTTAATTCGAGTAATTCATGAAAGACATATGCTTGCAGTTGGGGAGAATGATTGTTGCCTGTTGCTTTGTGGACCAGCAATCAAGACGATATGGGTTCACCTCCCACCAGAC
>QLNU02014176.1:174993673-175061400 GCA_006491805.2 Dysdera silvatica | reverse complement strand
GAAACACATAGGTGCCAATCCTTCCAATTTTTTTTATCAGTCTTCTGCTCTTCCAGTCGGAAAATGATTTCTTCCGATTTTCGGAGATTTCATCTAAAATCCCCAGTGTTTTTTAAAATACTGATTTTTTTTAAAAAAATTAAATACCTATTTTTCTTGATGCATGTTTATTTAAATTTTTGCGCATATGTGCATATTTAATAATAAATATGCATAAATAAATGCAAATATCGGTAGAAAAGACAGAAAAATTCATCTACCCTTGACGGCGCATGCGTAATCTGACCATACATCCTGTTTTTAGGTAGCCTGTCCCATTGCCTCCAAGCACAGCTTCGGGGCACCGAAATGCTCTGTTTTCAGAAAGAGAGAAACTCTAGTAGCTGGGTGATGAAGAGGCATACACAATAAGTCCCACACATATGTATAGTTCGTTCACGAAAAGTAGTCCGACGGTACCACTAGAAACTACGGGAGCTGGGGTTACAAATGGCCTAGTCTTTTACAACAGAGGGGAGGACGTCCGTTTAGAACTGATTTTTAGCGAACGTTTGTCTGCACCAAAAAACCAATTCTGAAATGACGTTCTCGCCTTTGTCGTAATCGGCCAAGCCACTTGTGACGTTAGCTCCCGTTATTTCTAACGGTACCATCGGACTACTTTTCGTGAACGAACTATAAGTCGGTCTTTTTTCTTTGAAGAATTAGAAATATTTGAATGGGCAAATTTAACCAAAATACCTACGTGGGAAGGAATTCAAAGTTAAATGGATGTATTGATTGAAAAGGGATTTATTAATTGTGACCAAGTTATCAGAAGTATTAGTTGAGTATTCACTTATAACTACATTACACCGCAGGAATTGACAGAATGGAACACTGGGAATGTTGTAACCGAAAGCCGTTGGGTGGAATTGTTCAAACACTTTCACACCAATAAGAATCAAGACGAACTTTCGTATAATTATTGAATATATTTTATGCCTGTCAGGCACTAACACACCAGTAGAAGGGGTCTTTTCTTTGATGAATAAGTTATGGATGAGCGAAAAAACACAGTTACTAGTCGCAGTTTCTAAAGCAATGGTAATTATTAAAGTAAATTTTAAGAAATCATGCCAAGAAATTTATTCTTATTTAAAATCAAATCCAAATATACTTAAACAAATTTGTTCTTCAGAAAAATATAAGACCACATAAATTATTTATTTTCACATGTTCATTCCTGTTCTTTTCATTAACAAATAAAGACTATAAAAAACATTTGTTTTCTTGCATGACATACTATTACCGAAAAATTAGTAGATGTCCCATTTATTTTTTTCCCTCAAAACGGGACATACGCCGTATGTCCCGTTTTGAGGAAAAAAATAAACGGTCATGTTACGCATGCATGATGTCAAATTTTAGCTCCAGCTATGACGTAGAGTGATGCCCCTGCGCAACGAAATCAGGCATTTAGATTTGTGTAGGGAAGCCATGTGTTAGACGTATCTGGTATTTCTTTGCTCTGGAAAGAAAGTTTTGTTTTTAGGTGTTTTTGAAAACAACGTTAACGATGTCGACCGTTAATAAAAGGTACTACCAAACGTTTAAAGCCAAATATATGAAGATGTTTAATTTTATTCAAAAATCAAGACTGGGGCCAAAATATGCTTTCTGCACGTGTTGCGGTAAAGACATAAGCATTACTCACGGTGGTAAACGCGATATTACTTTGCATTCTGAGACTGTTGAACATAAGGAGACGTTCAAGGCTGTAGAGTCTAATCATAGTATCAAGCCTTCATTTTTTGCATTTAACGATACCTCCATGATTAACGCTGAATGTTTATTTACATCGTTTTTGATCGAACATAATTTGCCAATGAATTGCAGCGATCACGCGGGGATGCTCTTTCGGAAAACGTTTCCTGACAGCAGTATTGCAAAACAATATGGATCTGCAAAGACCAAAACTTCTGCAATTATGAAAGAAATGTCCGCAAAGGAATCCTCATCACTTGTTGAAAATTTAAGGTGCTATCCATTTTCAATTGCAACTGATGGAAGCAACGATGTTGATTCAAAGCTGTATCCAATAGTGGTAACTTTCTTCGATCCTTTATGTGAAAAAATTGTGAATTGTCTTTTATCTATGCCATCTTTGAAAGAAGATGCTACTGGGTTAAATATTGGAAATCTTCTGGTAAGTGCTTTACAATCTAAAAACCTTGCGATTTCTAATTGTGTTGCCTTTAGCTGTGATAATGCACCTGTTATGATAGGAAAAAAAGCAGGTGTAGCAGCGGTGTTAAAGAATCATCACCAAAATATTGAAATTATGGGCTGTTCCTGCCACCTTATTAACTTAGCAGCTGAAAAGAGTGCTGCATGTTTGCCATTTAAAATCGATGAAATTTTGGTAGACATTTACTATTACTTACAAAAGAGTTCGAAAAGAAAAGATAGGTTGAAAATTCTTCAAGAATTTCATGAGACTGATATAAAAAAGGTACTAAAACACGTTAGCACTCGTTGGTTGTCTGTTGGAAAGTGCTTAGAGCGTATAATCCAGCAGTGGCAACCTTTGATCAGTTTTTTTAAGGAAGAGGCCATGAAAAGGAATCAAATCACCCCACTTTCTTTCTTTACTATTCCCTCTATCAAAGTTTTGGTTGAAAATGCAGATAAAGTGAAAGAACGTAACAGCAAAAAAGCATCACAGAAATTAAAAAGGAAAGCTCAAAATTATGTGGATATTTCTAAGAAACAAAAAACTGAAAACTCCATGTCTCGTGAAGAAAGGTTGTTTTATTTTCTGTCGGAAGATATCAATAAGGCTTTCTGTTTATTTTTATCTTATACTGTGCCTGTATTTGAAAAAGCAAATGCTCAACTTCAGTCTGCGGAACCGTATATTCATATGCTAAAATCTGTTCTCTTAAAATTGTACAGAGAAATGCTAGTGAAATTTGTAAAACCAAGCGTCACAAAATTATGTAGTGATATTTTGAAAGTCCACTATCATGAGAGGAGTAATCAAAAAGATGATGTTGATATCTTAATTGGAAATGCATAGGTGCCAACTTCTAGAAGTGAAAAATTTGTAGTCAATCGTGCGGACAGGCCACCATGTTTTAATTAAACAAAATCATACATAATTTATGAAAAACAGGCACAATGAGGAAGTTAAGTAGTTATTAAATTAATAATAAAGGATTAAACAGTATTAAACACAATATTAATTCTTAAAATTTACAAATGCTGTAGTGCAAGATTCACCATTCGAGAATTTTTTTGCCAAATACATTCCTGTAACATTTCTGACATCTGCATTTAACTATTAGTAAATTTTCTAATTTTCTTCACTTGACTGAAGGCTCTCTCACATGCTGCATTATTGTGAGGAATCGTAAGTATTGATAGCATAACCTGAGAAAGTCGTTTAAATTTTAATTCACAAGTATCATTTTTTATTTTACCTATGGCTGCCCATTGTGCATCAATGCTACCTTCATTACTCACAGTTTGTGGAACTTCGAAAGCCTGGAACTCACTGAATTCTGTTTGTAAAGCATCAACAGCTTCATCTTCTGTATTATTGAACAAAAGAACAGGAAATTTTTCTGTAAAATATTTTAAGCTGGAAAATGATGCATTTTCAAAATTCGATATTTGTGTAACCCTTGCCTGTAGCATTGATGCACAATGGGCGGCCATAGGTAAAATAAAAAATGATACTGATGAATTAAAATTTAAACGACTTTCTCAGGTTATGCTGTCAATACTTACGATCCCTCACAGTAATGCAGCATGCGAGAGAGTCTTCAGTCAAGTGAAGAAAATTAGAACTGACTTCAGGTCAACCATGTCTGATGACACATTAGAAAATTTACTAATAGTTAAATGCAGACAACATGTGAAATGTTACGAGAATGTATTTGACAAAAAATTTCTCGAAAATGCAAAATCTTGCACTACAGCATTTGTAAATTCTAAGAATTAATATTGCGTTTAATACAGTTTAATCCTCTATTATTATTAATTTAATAAATACTTAATTTCCTCATTGTGTCCTTTTTTCATAAATTATGTATGATTTTGTTTAATTAAAAAATGGTGGCCTGCCCACGCGTGCGTGATTGACTACAGATTTTTCACTTCTAGAAGTTGGCACCTATGCACTTCAGAGAAATGTGGAAAAATAGAACAAAATCAAGGACTTTCAAGAACCAAAAATCGTTTCCTAAAATATTAAGGACCTTTAAAGACCATACGAACCCTTTTTACACAATGACATAAATGTACTTCAGCCTGTGCATTAATAAAAGTGATGAAATACGAACCAGACTAAAAGCATTTGGTATTCAACAAAGAACAGCAAAAAACTCATTAATTTGTATAATAATGTGTATGTCATGCTATGAGTTCATCTTTATGAAAATTAAGGTTAATTTTTAAATTTACCTCTAAAATTCTCTATTGTTATCCCTCATTATAAAATCCTCAGCATATCAGTAACACCATGAATGTTATTTGTGAATTTTTGGCATGCATACATAAAAATATTTGCTACCATGTATGTATGGAATGTAACAATATGTATGTAAGATATTATTACCCTTCACAGGGATAACACAATTGCCAAATAATGGTCAACACACAAAGCCGCCGGGGCAAATTTTTTGGGAGTTTTGATGGGGGCCCAGTGGCTTTGTGTGTTGACCATTATTTGGCAATTGTGTTATCCCTGTGAAGGGTAATAATATCTTACATCCTTATACACGGAGAAAAGTGCCTTTGTTCTTGTTCTCATTCGTCTAGTAGGTTAGGACACTCAGGGCTAAACGGAGGGACCCTGGTTCGAATCCGAGATGAGGACGGCGTCTCTTTTTCTCCTAAACAAAAAACAGCTCTAGTTCGAACTTCTTTCGACGTGAGTGTCGAAAATTAAGCAAAAAAAAAAAAAAAGAGAAACTGTTGGTAACATTGAGATACAAATCCAAGTTCCTTTCACAGTAGATAAATGTGCTACCTGTACATCATTGCAGAGGGATGGGGTATTAATTTACCTGAAAATTCCATTGTATTTCTAGATTCCATGGGAGAGCCCAGAAGCCCTAAACGACGTCCTTCATCAAAAGCCGATGTTGCATGCGTGCAGAGAAAGGATAAGAAATTTCAAAAAGACGAATGGCCTCGGGAAAAGAAATCCAAATACAGCCTTCGAAGTGTTTGTATGTTTTCTGGATATTATTCGAAAATGTTCAGTCATGATAAGAAAGCTAAAAAGATTCGATCAGCGAAAAAAGTACGAACATCTTCACAATTACTTGGAGACAGCAGCAGTATTAACATCCCAGGTATGGTCGTATTATTTGTAAAATCGTTGATTTCTCTCTCTCCTCCGTTGGAAATGTGGCAGTGTATTTATTTTATGACACAAAGACTTAGATTATGGTAACACTCAGAAACCTATTTTTTTTAATCACTGGATTACTGGATCTATATACAGTGAAAATCGTTTATAACGATGCTGGTTATAATGACCAACCGCATATAACGATGGAATTTTTACAAGAAGTTTGATTTGCTATTCTACTCCATACTAAATATATCGGTTATAACGACATCGTATATAACGACAAAACCTGCTATAACGACAGCGATTTTGTAGTCTACGAAGATTCTAAGCAGGGAAATTCGTATCGGATATAACGACGCGACTTGACAGTCATAAAGCAGAACCACGTAGGTTAGTTATTAAAATTTAAGCGTTATTCTAATCTTGTTTATTTACAAATGTCTGAGAAATTTTTATTACTGTTAAACCTGAATATTAAAGATAGTGAACTTAAAAAGTGATTTATTAATTGAATATCACGAGGGTCATATTCTTAAGGGTCTCATTCTATTTTTTCAGCGTAGAGCCCATAAAACTCTTAAACCGGCACTGTTCTGAAGTCATTAGTATAATATAATAAATACTATTTATTACATTTGTTTTCTACATTATATACTTTAGTAGTATTTTCTACAATTTTTTCAATTTAAAAAACTAAGAAAGTACTATGTATTTAGTGTGGCTATGAATATAATTTAATATAGACGGAAATTCAATTCATTATAATTAAGTATATTTTTATTTAATTTTGAAACCAAAAAGTTTAATACTTTTTACTATCAAAATAATTTATAAAACTCTTAGAGTGTATTATACTATAGGCTACTGTGATTTTAAAAAGATATCGTTTATAACAACTGAATTTGCACGGTCCCTTGAAGGTCGTTATAACCGATTTTCACTGTATTTTCAATTTATGGACGTAGGCTAAGTCTCAATTCATGCAGATCATAGACATTCTCTACAGTATATACAGTTAATACCCACTTTTTAAAAGGCCCTGCTGATTTAATAGAAATTTTGTATTAAACTGGCCCACATACATACATATATATATAGTCCATCCCTAATTTTTACAGCTACATGTAAGATCACCTTGAAAATATCCCCACTACATTCTATGCATTTTCGAAGTGCCTCTTTATTCCATTGTAACCCCATTTTCTCAAAGTCAAAAGAATGAAGTGGGAGAAACCTTGTTAATCGACCTCGTCTACCTAAAATTACATGGATTGGGCTATTTCTATAGCAGCAGCCAGAAGTTTGTTCAGGACTCATCTCCTGACACTAATGTTCATTATCAGTTCTATGAAAACAATTGTGATAACCTTATGGACAAAAACTACCGAAACCTGCTCCTGAAGTATATGATTGCTACAATTGAGCAAAAAGAAAACTTTCTTGTGTCTGTTATATACCCTTTGTTACATCGACAAATCTTGGAATCTGGTGTCAAAAAATATAATTTTAAATCATTTCAGATAAATGGACTTTATTTATGCTTCAGGAAATGATGGATCATCAAATTCCAATGATGATAATGATGTACCTATCTGCGAGCTTTCATAATGTTTAAGAAATCGTGATTATATTATTCTTGATGAAGTGTCAATTGAGGCATATGCAGCAATTAAAAATTATGTCCCTACTAACTCTGAAGCTGCCATATCTGAAATCGTGTCTCAAGTGTTACATTCAAATGCTGTTAGAAGTGATGGTGATGATGAGAGTAACTGTGAATTTGAAACTGAGTCCATCGTAACTTATGCAGAAGCCCTGAAAGCATTAAATGTAGTTAGATGCTTTTTACGAGTTTTGAGACAGTACAAGAACATTTCAAAACTGTTCGTGACGTAGAAATAGTAATATAAAAAATTAAGCCAAGAGAAAGGTAAGTCCTGTATAACAGAGTACTGTCCTATTTTAAGTAAGTAAGTTTTGTAAAAATTATTTCTATTAAGGATTTTAAAAGCAAGGAATTAATTTTTACATTGTTTTGCTTGTTTATATATTATTCTGCTTATAGTATCTAAGATTTAGTTAAAATAGATTCCAAGACGCTTCAGTTGTAATCATTTTTTGCCAATTTTTATTTCACACCACATACATGGTCACCCCCAGTGGCATAGCGTGGGGGTATCACCGAGACTCCCTGTGCAAAATTTCAATATTGGATTGGTGCAAAGGAGTACTAACTGCTTTTATCAGACAAAATACTTAATTGGCCCTGGGCATAGGCAACCCATGCTACGCCACTGGGTCATCCCACTTATAAGGTCAGATTTTTCAGGAACACGGGGATGACTTTATATTCAGTACTGACTGTATATGTATACAGTAGGACCCGTATATAATGCGCTTGAGACCAACGAAACTGCTTGCTATGTTCAGTCCTCGCTGAATCCATTTTGGAATTTAAAATTTTAAACTTTGGAAATAAAGCCTGTATAGGTAACATACGTGCATGTAATATGAGTACAATAATATGTGGTTTCAAATTCACTGAAAGTTTAATGAGTGATACATTATATAACCTAATGACGTATTTAGTGAATTCCCAACTTTAGGCCCCCTTCCTCCCTTAAAAAAAAAAGATTGTATTCTTAACTTTTAATATGCGAAGGTGATTTTTCACTTAATTATTCAAATAAATACATTAACTAATCATTTCATATATGTAACTAACAACTTATTTTTCGATTCTCAGCTGTTACTCCCCCCCCCCAACCTCTAATCAGAGCTGCCCCTGTGCAGGTGCCAACTTAGGAACCCACCATTGATATAACCAATGATTTTTATTGAAAATTGAATTTCACTGTCTGAAATGTGCAAAAGAATGAACATTGAAAGACGCACATTCCTACATGTGATCATATAATTTTATACCTTTATATTTTTATGATTACTCATGTCATTTTAGAATTTTGTGATTTTAAATGGATGAAAACTATGCTGATGACAAAGCATTTACTGAGCGTGGAAGTAAATTTTGCAAAAACTTCTTTGGGAAACAACATGTAGGCATCTGCCTTCAGTCTCACAAGATATGTGCAACTGCTGGTTTGGAAGCCAACTCATCACGCAACTCAATGAATATGAATTAATTCTTGGTAAATGAATTTCATATTGTACTTTGCACCATGATGGAAACAATTAAATTGTGCACCTCCAATAAAAATAGCGAACAATGAATTTGATTTATGGTTCGCAAAATCTACCAAGTGCTCACTCATAGGAAACAGCACCTAATAAGGTGATATTGCACCAAATACCTTCAAGTATGATTTTGGGGAAAGAAGTAATGATTTGATAGACTAATGAGAGGCGTCGAAATGTACTGACACGGCCTAGAGATTACCATTTCATCTATATATATATGTAAGTTTAATTGGTGATTGTTTGTTTGTTTGTTTGGCTTTTTTATGGCGCAAGAGCATCTGGGCTATACTGCGCCAATTGTGACGTGCGTGAGTGTAAGGTAGTGGTTCTTACTACATACCATGGTGGTGCCACAAGTCTCTTACAGGGGATACCATGTGGCCAGTAAAATAATTTGAAATAGCACTTTGAATGGCATTTGGATACTTTTTAAGAAGGTACTGAAGGCACAGCTGCCACTTTCGACAACACATCTCCGTAACCTTATGATGACCACATATTTGTTCATTACAAAACTAACACACCAGATTATTCAGAATGACCATGATTGTAATTGGTCTGCATATTTGGAATTTTACTCTATCCATAAATAGTTATACCCTATTCAGGATTGGAACATCGCATTTCTTCACATTTTTGTTTTTAATCAGTGTTTTTATTTCTCACAGGAATAAATGAATCTTCGAAGGATATGGGTGGAGAAGATCACCAGGTTACAATTACCTTGGATGGTAAGCATGTTATGAGGTTAATACGTTTAACATAAAAAAGACCAATTTGTTCTCATATTGCAATTTCATAGGAAACATTTGTATAATAAATGCTGCTACTCGCTTGTCAGAAATGTAAAGTTTTTTTTTTAAGATCTCAGAATTGCGTGACATGTTATTTGGAATAGTCATGATAGCTTAACATGGGCGCCCTCAGAATTATATGCAGGGGGGTGCATCCAGGAAAAATTCGATATGAATAATGTGGTTGGACTATAGTTTCTTGTAAATTTAGTTCTTTCCCCCCCCCCCTTTTTTCATGTCAAGGACGGTGCAAGTGCACTTCCCCTCGGGGCACCCATGTAGCTTAATCTGACCTCTGAACTACAACACCTTAGCACCTAATCCCACAAAACAACTTTGGAAATATGATAGATTTTAAATTACCGTGATCTTCAAACAGCAATATGCTTACATATAATCCAGGGGTCAAAATTAACTTTTTAAATCAGGTGCACAAGTGCACCCAAGTCTTGTGGCTTAGGTGCACTTGTGCACCTGATTCACTCTACTAGTTTGGTATAATATAATACTAGTACTTGGTATACTATAGTAATAGTGCACCTAAATAGCTTAATATTAATAGTCAGGTGTATAAGTAACTAACAGAATAGAAAGTAAATCTCAACAATAGAAACAGGTAAAATGTAAGTGTAGCAATTATATTTAACCCTTTCACTACCAGGCACACGTATGGTGCGATATTGTTTTGCCGTTCACACGGCTGGTAGTGAAGGAATTAAGTATGTAAACTAAAAAAAAAATACAAATTTTCAAAATAATTGAACATTCGTATGTAATAAAAAAAAATTCAAAGCAAATGCAGATACCCGGAGAAAATTATATAAAATTATTCCATAGGTCACTGTTCTTGAAAAAAAAAAGTAAGTAGCCATAGTTTTGAATAGTTAGGTGCACTGCATGCACCCAAATTAAAAATTTATGTGCACATATAAAATTTCATGTGCACAGTGCACCCGCTAATTTCGAACCCTGATATAATCAAGTACCTATACTGAGAATGAATCCCAGTCCTGCAAATCCAAAGAAAATAAACATAACCAATGGAAAATGAATTAAAATGAAGTACCATGTGTTTATGTCAGTTTCTGTGTTTTATTATATAACAAATTCTGAGATATTTGCTATATCAATTTATGTCAATTTATCTTTATGAATTTTTATTCATATCAATTTACACACTTCAACATTATTTAACATTCATCTAAAACTTTTTACATGCAGATGAACCGATATGGGATTTCCGCATTTTTCCAAACTTGGAGGGGGGACTTACAGGCAAGTATTTTTACAAAAGTGTTTCACACTAAAAATTATTTTGTGGCTTAATTATGTGTAATGTTTTACTTGTTTTTCTAATTTGTTATACATTTTAAATGTTTATGGCCATATTGTGCTGGTTCCTTGTCAAATCACTAATGCTAAGCAGCTTGGAGGACATTCAGTTCTTGGGTGGGTGACTACTTGTAGGAGGTGGGTTGGATGCTTGTGGATTGTTTGCTAAATTATAGTTTCATACTCGAAAAATTACCGGGTTAGTGTGACAAGCTTATGGTCATCGTTGTCATTTATTGTCTTCTAAGATGCTTTCATTAAACTTTATATAAATGGCATGTGAAGCAACTTTTATCCTGAAGTGAATGAATCTTCATTGTTGATGACAATGATAAACGTATGTGCTGAATGCAATAAAGCACTGGAGAGAAATTAGCTGTTGGCTGTAAATAAATAAGCTAATATGCACCCTCTAAGAAATAAAATAAATCTATGAAAAATCAACGCATCCAGAAAAAATAGTTCGGTGGCAATGAAATTTCGTATGCGATTAGTTAGAGCTTCAGAGCATTGGAACTGAGCATTCCGAAGATATGTAATGAGCAAAACTCGATTTAGAGGTAAAAACTTCCATTAGATTTTGATTAAGGCTACCTATTTCGACTGTAACAATGCCTCTGACAGGTTCACCTTCATTATATGTCATAATTCGAAAGGGACTGGATGGGCAAATAAAAGAGTAGATCATCATTTGAGTTAGAGCAGTGGTTCCCAAATCAATTTGAGCCATGGACTACTTTTTCACTTTAATTTTACCAGCGACCACTTCAAAAAATTTTCATGAGATCAGGGGCAGATTTAGGGGCTGGGGCTATTAGCCTGCCTTGAATGAGGTATCATTTTCAAAAATCAAGTCATTAATCGCCCCCCGAATGACCTTTAAATCCGTCCCTACACGAGTTGACTGCAAGACCTTAATGAAAAAGGTAGCCAGGTCTTTTTTTTTGGGAGGGGTGTGTAGATGTATAGAAGTAAACAAAGCAGTGTTGCCAACAGTGAAGCCAAACAAAGCAGTGCTGTCAAGGTGAAATCCCTAGTGGCAGCAATAGAAAGTCTCTACATTTCACCAGACTGTCTCCATGTGTAAGAACGCAGCTAGCTTTCCTTCAAGGGGGGTGTGTGTGGGGGAATACTAAAATTATACCATGAGTTTTATATTTGTAATTTTAATAATAATTTTTATAAGTATTTTTTTTAATAATGGCCTGTTCACAGACCATTTGGAACTCCTACATAGACCACCAGTTGGGAACCACTGAGAGTGATGCAGCAATTAGATGATGTTGACAGGAATGGCTAAACAATGGCAGATTTCAGTATCAAAAAGGTAGCAGTCGACATATAGCAACAACAGGACAAGAAGATAGAGTAATTGTCAGAGAGGCTTTCACAGCACCCGATTAATCTCTGTTAACCATCCGACATGTGACCTGACAGAAATAAGTACCAGAAGCAATAGGTGACTCGGAGAGTGTAATCCAAGCTCATGCTGACCTCTAAGCCTTCACCGGTGCACACCGTCAAGTGTGATTGCAATGGAACTCGATCAATTTGGAATTGTATCGACCGGGGTACAAATTGTCTTCTCAGTGTGGAGTCCCATTTTGAAATGTGTCCAGACGACCAGCACAGAAGTGTCCAGAGACATAATAGACAGCATTGAGATCCTACCAATACTGTCTCAAGTGACGCAAGCCGACAACAGGGAATTAAGTCTGGGATGAAATTTCTTTTAATAATCAGACCCCTTTGCACAGAGAGAACAGTACAGGGATACACTGACAAAATTGTATAACCCATTGCGTAGCTGTTCCTTTTGTGCCACCCCTGGCTGACTTTTCAACAAAGTAAAGCCTTTCTACCGATTGTCTTCATGCTTGCCAAACACTTCCTTGGCCAGCTATGTTGGAAGATTCCCCCTCCCCCACCATCATTGAGCACATTTTGGAGCTGATAGGGAAGGCACCTTGAGAAAAAAAAAGGTTGCAATTAGATCACCGAAGGCTGGAGCGAGTCATTTGAATTAATGACACTTCAGACAAACATGTTACAGGTACATTACTGAGTACAGTGGACCTACGTTTTCCCAAAGAATCCAAATTTCTTATCTAGGGAATTATCTAGAATCAAATCCTGAACAGATTACAGTGGGCAGTTAGTCATAAGCATATATATATATTTTTTTTTTAAGCACCAATTTGGAGTAAAATCCGGATTAATGACATGCTAGGTGAATACGTTACCATTGTGCTGCCGCAGGGCCGCTTTAATGTGCGGCTGTTAGTTTAAGATCAAGAGGTGGGCTTACTACCTGTTACTAACCCAGTCTCTGCGTGCATATATAAGCACGATTGTAAAAAGTAATCAGTTACCACTTGGTAATTAGCAAAAGCGTGATGAGAGTTGTAGCCATCATTTTACACATTTATTAATATAAGAACAAAAAAAAAATACCTGGATGTAGCAGACGAGAGAAATCCAAGAGAAGCAAAATATAGGAATTTGCCTAAAATGTCGATGTTGCTGTAGTTCTCATCAGGGCAGGCTGACCACATTGGTGTCATGGTGGCAACATTTCTGAAATGAGCATGTGATCCAAAGACGATCGAATCTTTCCATCTCACCTGGAGAGATTAAATAACAAATCTATACGAAATATATGCACATATACTGTGAAACCTTGATTTTATGTTCCCACATAACCTTTCTTTTTGCTTCAAACATCTTTTTTTTTTTCCAAAGTCCCAAATAAAAAATGAATTGTTAATTGAACGAAATGACACACAATTTATAAGATTCCATTTCTTCATTCCCCCTTGCATTGAACGTAATTTTTTTATTGGTCCTCAGAAAAACACAAAACCAGGATTTCACTATATATGCACATACAATAAAACATTTTATGTAAGACTAAATTACATTTTATATCTGGCCATACTAAAACGAAAATTTACCATTTTGCTACCCCTAGACTACATTTTTGTCTCTCCTTCTTAGCCGTCTGCCCACCACCAATCAGTGGTAGGAACATAAAAATTGTTACATTCAATATACGCTACAAAAGTTTATATTGACAGTAAAAATATTGAAAAACAAACTCATAAATTGAAACATAAACATTAAACAATATTAACTTATATTGAAGTATTATTTCTTTTTGGTATATAATAAATCAAATCTAATTTTCGTGCACTTGCACCTTTCCTGGATTACTTTTTCACTTTCAGATAAATTTTCGTGAATGGACTAACTCATCGTGATTACAAACTGGCATTCAAATCACGAAATTTAGCTGACACGACATTACTCAATGGTAACAACGTGAAAAGAAGAACTGTCAAAAACCAATTTCTAGTGAAAAGCGGTTGTTTGCGTAAACAAAATATTGGGACTGTCAGTCATAAATAATGACACTGTATTTGCAGAAAGTGGGGTGTACGTATAAAGCTACAAAATGAACACATGTTTCAATGAAGTACCTTGGAAAAAAAAAGACCAAATAAATTTTACTTTACATTGTGGACAATTTGGGTTGCAGAAGTATTTGAAAATTTGAATACATTTTTTTTCGTGATGCCTACTGGGTGGCCGTGTTTGGAATTCGTTGTTTCGAGGTTAGCATTAATATTAATACTATGGAATATGTTTGGTTTCATTGGTATTTGGCCAGTCTTCGGAGGTAACTGTTGTTTACAGGTGATCATTTAAGGAGGTTTTACTGTATTTGAATTTGAGTCTTGTCTTTACCGTGCCAAGCTACTCAAAAAACAAATAAAAAGAGAGTTCTAGATATTTGCTTTTTTTCCTACGATATAATCTGGCCCTGTGTTTTTGCATCGTGAATCAAATGAAAACACTATTATGTTTACAATTACAAAAAGTACAGTGGTTTAATGAATATGGCATAACTTTTTTGCTCAAAGTCACTCCACATCAGGAGAAAGTTTTGCATGAAATGTATGGCCAGTTTTATGATAGTGCAGTTTAGTTGCTATAAAGATTGACAAATTATTTTTACACCCACTTTGTATAAATGTAATGCACCCATCTTAAAGATGAATACTTGTCTATTATCCTTATATGAAAATTCTCTTATTTCTAAATAGGGCTAAATAGTAAGGCTTTGACAGAAATAGAAGACATCATCTTATTTTCCTTTGATCGAATCAGTAAAGATATGGAAACAGAAGTAAAATCCGGTAATAGAGTCATTAGTAAAATTAACTCTGTTTTAATCATTCAATTTCTTCCTTATAATCAAACAATTTCACCATTTTAACAATCCAATTTCATTATTTTACTTAATTTCTGTAGCATAATCATTCGATTTCATCATTTTAATCATTCACAAATCATGTGCATAGCATCATCATGTTTGCCACAGCACCTGATCTTTGCTGTCCTTGCATCATGAAAATCAAGCAGCTAACATAATCATTCAATTTCATCATTTCAAAAGTCAGTTTTCAAGTCCCTCATTGTAATCATTCAATCCTGATATTCCTTTTCTAGCAATTTGAGCCTTCTATTTCAATCTAGATTTGTTATAAAACACCCGTAATGTTCTGCTCAAACTTGGTTTTTTACCATTCATGAAAGTAAGAGAAAAAGTAGCGATCCTGCCACTGAAAATATTTATACTGTTTATATCTGAAAAATTAAGATGCTAACTCAAAGTAGATAATATATTACTGCTAAGGGATTTTTAATTAGTGATCTTATTTGATGCAGCGGTGACGACAGTTGAGACTATGGATTCCATGGATGTTTCATGTAAATCAATGGATGATAATGTTTTTGAAAACATTCCAAAAAGTAAGTATTTTATGATACAGTAAACTCAATCATGTTGTAATTAGTGATGTTTCTATACCACATTCGATATAATATTAGGAATTGATACCAAAACTCATTAAAAACATCGATAAAATAATACCATCGAATATTAAGTATTGATACTCACAGTGCCGATGAATATCGAATGAGAATTCATTGTTTAGAAGTTGTCACATATGTACACCGGACAAAAAATTATTCACCCCTTGAGAAATCATGTTAATATCATGTAACTCCGACTCTAAATTTGCACTTGTAGCGAGATAACAGTTCCTGTGACAATGTTATCTCGCTAACAGGTTGGGATGGACCTTCATTAATGGACTGCAGCAATTTCTGTTGGGTTTGAAAGCAATTTTGATTCACAAGCCGTTAAACTCTTCTCTTGTCCTTCTCGGTTAGGATCTTTTTCCGACTACAGTTCTGGCGTCATGTTTAATGGCTATGCATGTTACACCATGGCTTGTAGACAAGCTGAACAGTCCTCTGCGAAACATCAACAAATCCGGCGACTTCATTCACCATGAATGGCCATGGGCATGGCCAAACACAATTGCCCCTTTTTGCCAATCTGTCCCCATCTTGATGCACAATTCCCACTTGTGTAACAATAATGTCTTACTCAACGTTACTGCCTTATGATCACATAGAGGCAGTGTGCACACAGTTCAGCACATGACTCGACCGCCATTTGTACCTGTTTAACGACTACTCCATGCTTACGTGCCAGGACGAATAATTTTTTGTCTGGTGTGTGTATAAAGTAACAAATATTAATAAACCATACAAATACAATTACATAGTTGTAAATTAAAATTTCAATATACTTTTTTCTATAAGTTATTTTTTATTTTACAGTTTAGAGTTTTCAAAACCTTAGTTAAATAGTTCTGCATCAGGCACACTGCCTAGGAAATAAATTTTCTATATAGCCAATATTAATGGATAATTCATCATGCAGAATTTATATTTATATATACGGTAGGACACTTATACAGTCCGAACCTCTCTAAGGTGAACTAGGGAACATAAAATCTGTTTGTGTTAACAGTGTTATTGACTATCTTACTAAGGATGGGGCATCGTTGTACTAATTATTTATTTCATCTCTGGTTACCATATACATAATTTGCCATTATATATATATATATCAATATATGTATGTTGTAAGATTTTATTACCCTTTTTAGATTATATACCTTTTCAGGGTTAACACAATTGCCAAATAATGGTTAACACACAAAGCCACCGGGGAGAATTTTTTTTACAAATTTTTCATGGGTAAATTTAATTATAAGTAATTTTTGTCATTAAACTTGAGACTACAGTTTTATGGGGAAAAATTGGTAAGCACTGAATACCTGCTGGAATCAAAACTAGGTTATTTGCATGGCAGCCAAACATGTTATCTCCACGTCACCACTACCATTTGGCATTAGTGTTGGTGTAATAAAAATAAAAAGGAACCAAACCCAAGACTATGGTGGACATGAATTGGTGGTGTGGGTTGTATGATACCATCAGCAATCAAACCCAGGTTAATGGACAGTAGATAAGTGCATCATGCCGCTGCAAAATAGTGCACCCATATTTTCTTCAGAAACCTAAACCTCTTGCAGATAAAGGTGCCAAACCTTGAACTATATCGAATAGTTAGTCAATAAGTACTTTTTTAAGCACTTTTAGAAGCCCAACTTGCATTAATGGTATGCTAGATGGTTGGTTGTATTTTTATGGCACAAGGACAACAATGGGTATGCTAGATAGTTGTATTTTTATGACACAAGGACAATGGACATGCTAGATGGTTGTATTTTTATGGTGCAAGGACAACAATGAACATACTAGATGGTTGTATTTTTATAGCACAAGGACAACAGTAGGCATGCTAGATAAATACACTTAAATATAGATAGATATGCTAGATAAATACACTTAAAATATAAGTGTGTTTTACATGCAAGGGGTATTCTTTGAACATGCAAATAATTTGCTCATTAAATTTTTATTGAATTTTATTAAATTAGATATTCTTATTTCTAATTTTAGAAATTATATACTTTTATTTCAGTATTTATAATCACCAACTTTTGTTCAAAATTTAAGAAAATACGCCGTTTCTTTTCATCTACTATATTCACAATGAATGTAAACTGAAAAATGCAAAAGAAAAGAAAAAAGACTTGCCAATAGACTGAAAATTTTGTAGACCAATAAAACACGAAATATTTATTCACAGTACCAGACTGGAACTGTTACAAAAACAATTCTTAACATTGATTCCAAACACAGGAAGAGAAGGAAGGTATAAACAAAACCATAAACAAGTTAAATGAAATCTCAACAAGAATTGACAGCCATTTCTGGTGGGGAAAGCCACTTCTTAAAAATAAGGGTTGCTGACTATTTACTGTGGATGAAAACTTGTTCATAAAGTTTGTCTACATATATCCGGTTTAAATTCTATAATAAAACAGTCATTGGGCTTCAAAAATACTTGCATGCATAAAATTGCATTAGGTGAGTTTAAATAACATTAAAAAGATAGGAGAAAAGTTGATGCTTGATATTTTATGATTGTGCGATCTTCGAATACATGCATGCAAGCTGCATATACGTGGGTTCAACTGTATGTTACTACCCCACCACCTCTAAAACCCATCTGCAGATTGAGGCCTGTCCACGAACTTGAAGTTAAGAATCCTTGTGTATTTTACATCTACCTCATAGATGAATGAATATATTTGTCTATTATCCTTGTACCATAATTCTCTTTACTTTTATTAGGACTAAATAGCGAGACTTTGACAGAAATAGAAGATGTTGTGTATGCCTTTGATCAAATCGATAAAGGTAAGGAAATAAAAGCAAAATTCGATAATAGAGTCATCAGTAAAATCGATATTCTAATCAATCAATTTCATTATTCTAACAATTCTGTTTCTGTATCCCAATTTCTCAATTTCATCATTTTAATCTAGTGTTGGATTTATGCATAGGCCGAGTAAGCTTGGGCCTAGGGCCCCACAGAGGCCTTGACAGGGCCTGGCGTTTTTTAAGTTTAAGCAATATTTTAACCTTGTTTATTTACAAGTGTCTGAGAAATTGTCATTATTGATCTGGATATTGATTGATAGTGAACCTCAACAAAAATCACATGATTTATTGACTAAATATTGTAAGAACCACATTCTTTAGGGCCCATTATAACATAACCTTCCAGCCTAGAGCCCAGAAAAAAATCTGACACAGTCTTAATCAGCCCATAAACTACATGCATAGTTTCATTTTGTTTGGCGCAGCATGATATTTAGTGTCCTTGCATCATAAAGATAAACCAATGTAATCGTTCAATTTCATCATCCTAATTGTTCAACTCCAATATTCATTTTCTCGCAATTTGGGCTTTATACTCAAAAGTAGATTTATTTTAAAACACCTGTCATGTTCAGCTCAAGTTGGGGCTTTTTACCACTCAAAAAAAAAAGTTGCAGAAAAAATAGAGATCCCACCTCTAAATATATCCACATTGCTTATATCTGAAATATTAAAACGTTTATTCAAACTTTATTACATACTGCTAAGAGTTTTTTTAGTTAATGGATTATGTATAATTACCGCCAATCTCACTGAGACTATTGATCAATATTCTGCCTGAATTAATTATTGTTTACATTTGATGTAGCATTTGCGACAGTTGAACCTATGGATTCTATGGATGTTTCATGTAGCTTATGTGAAATCATGGATGATATTTATGGGAACATTCCTGATCATGAAGATACCCTAGATGGTAAATATTTCATGATATTTCTACCTGTTTTTGTGTAAAGAGGTCAGTATTTTCTCACAGGCCTGTAGCTAGACGCTTGTTATGTTGTGGGGAGGGAGCTCAGAAAGCTATAACATAGGTTGACTTAAAATTCGTAAATGTTTTGATGTATTTTATTAATATATTTAATTATAAGATATATATGATTATTTATTATAAGATATATATGATTATTTATTATAAGATATATCATATAATAAGATATTTAACGTTAATAAATAAATTTCTTAACATAAATTTTGCATTAAAAACTTATAAATTTTAGTATACCTCTCTATAATTTCCCCCTATCCTTATTACAATATATAAAGACTCAAATCTCTGTTAAAAACCATTTTATACATTAAGATCCTCCATAGAAAGCTATTTTGAATACATTTTTAACGTCAAAGAACAATTTCCATTGTCATGTACAATTTTATACAAAACAAAAAATTTAAAATAAAATTCTACGATATTTTATTTTTGATAAAATGTTTTCCATGGAGGGCTGAATATATTTCCGGCTATAGGGGCTCAGTGCCGTATAGCCCCAGTCTGGCTATGGCTCTGTTTCCTCGTATTCTAATTTTAGTTCCTTCAAGTTCATTTACGTTGTGGCTAAGGCCATACTGAACCTGGCCCCCAAAGGATCCGAATCTGAATAGAGTTCGGTAGAAAAAACGGCATGTATTCGATATCAGTGGCACTCAAACCATGATAATCAGCATGGTACACATGTCTATTACCTCCATATTATCTCATAGTTTCTCTCAAGTTCACATACCTCCTAAGACCTCTTCACAGGTCCTTTAGATATCTGGGAACATAAGAACCCTGGCAATTGAATTTGTAGAGGTGTGTAAATGAAGTTCATTTGAAGAATGCCTCAAAAAGATGAGAATGTGTCTGAAGTAAATTATTTTGCCCACCTCAATTGAATTAACAGACAACAAATAGGATTAGAAGAGGTTGTTCATAGAATGGGATAATAAAAACTGATTTTCTTTAGAAAAGAATATTCATGGAATTCATATACACTCATGTTCGTGAAAATTGCAACACCAAGGATGGGAATGGTCGGATTAGAATGAAATTTATAGCACATATGAGACAAGTAGCATTACAATTATTAACTTTACAGACAAATACAACTACATCAACAGCAGAAAAACTGCATTTAGTAAAGCTATCCCAAGCAGCAATAAGAGCCTCTAAACATCTGGACATCG
Organism: Dysdera silvatica; assembly: GCA_006491805.2. Taxonomy (NCBI): domain Eukaryota; kingdom Metazoa; phylum Arthropoda; class Arachnida; order Araneae; family Dysderidae; genus Dysdera; species Dysdera silvatica. Next base: position 175,040,850 of record QLNU02014176.1, on the reverse strand, counting down.
AATTAAATAGAGTTTAGATGCATTCTTGTGGTAATGCCCACCAGGCCTCTTCGAGCCAAGTCTGCAGTTCATTGCTAGTAATGGCCCAGTCGAGAAGTGACCATATTCTACACATGTTGAATCGGTGACGTGTGTAGTGAACAGACAGGCTAAGGAAGCCCGCTATACTGTCATATTTTGTGAAACATAAAAATAAATCTAAGATCGTTATAAAAAGCTATGTTAGAAATTATGCATGTAGTATACTTTGAAATTTTTTATTGAGCTGCTAATTTTCTATGGCAATAAAGGCTTTGAGTGTACAATGGAATAAAGTATATCATCTCTGTTCAATTTCAGATAGTCTTGGAACACTGATCAAGCAATCTCTTTGTGTCTTATGGGAATCAGGAAACGAAATGCTGCCTTTTAAGTGCTTCAAAATTTAAAGTCAACGAATTTTCGCAATGCCAATTTCTACATTTCACAGCAATTTAATCATGAGATTCAACATTTTTAATGATATAACGAGTATTAATCATTCTAGTAAAAATGCCCCCCCCCCCTTTTTTTTTAAAGAAAAGGGGAAGACAACATTGGACTTTTGAGATAAATTCTTTAATATTTCATTTATATATCTTCCAATTTCTTTATATTATAAAGTTGTTTTTTTCCAATATATGTGTGTCATTTAGAAAGTAACAACCATTTGGCTGTAATAGATCAATTTTTTTTTCAACTTAAATAACTAATTTCCCGTACGTAAGTGAACCTTACTTTACTTCTCCATCAGCTTTAGAATCCCCTCGTCATACTTGGCTGCTGCCAGTCCATTAAACCAGTTGTTCACTACATTCTTGATGTCAAAACTTTTTGTTTCCAGGAGTTCTTTCAACTTAGTGAAGAAATTAAAGTTGCTTGGAGAAAAGTCCAGACTATAAGGTGTATGTTCAAAAACCTCCCATGCAAATGTGCCCAGTTGGTTTTGGGTTACACCAGCATCAAAAATGTCACTGCTGAGCCCATTCTCTTGCTTGTGTGGTGATCAATTGCTGGAGAACCCATCGTGAACAAATTTCGTGGTACCCAAGACGTTCTGACACAATTTCTTTGAGCAAGCAAGAAAAAAAATGTTTGGGAAGTGATGACATCAAGAATAACGAGCGGCAACTGCTTATGACGAGGGCATTTTAAAGCTCGTGGACAGATGACAAACACTCAAATAAAAGTCGTGATTATGAAGAGAAGTGAAGTAAGATTCACTTACGTAAGGGGGGAAATCAATTATTTGAAATATATATATTCATTACAACCAAGTAGTCATTACTCTCTGGATGGCCCTTGTATGTACATGTGTAATTTGTTAAATGCACAGTGTTATGAATATATGCATAAGTTGTTTTATTATTTTAAACTTCATGTTGATCATTTATGTTATTGTGATAAAGTGTGCCAACTTAATTATGGCAGTTGAATATAACTTCTTGTTGGTGCAGTAAAAATTCACCAAAAAAAGTACATTTTATAAGTGTTACGTTATTCAACCTATGTTTTTCCAACTACAGTATTACCTCCCAATAAGGGATGTATACGAGACCAGACATTTTGTCTCTTAAATGAAGGTGTCCCTTCGTTGGAGGTTAAATCATTAAAGGCCCCCCTACTTAAATGGACTGTGGACTAAGGAATCAATCGTCCCTTAAATAGGTGTTCTTTATGAGAAGTAACTCTGTATTTCTTTATTATTCATCGATCTCAGGAGGGCTGGGCTTCCTAGAATTGGCACTACTGATTACAGCTATTTTAATTATTTATTATGTTTTTGTTTTTTTTTTGTTACTCTTGGAAACCAACTATTTTAGCATATTAGGTGCACATCTGATGTGATCTCTGGCAGTTACTTTTTTTTCTGTTAAAGTTTCAATATTTTATTTATATAGTTATTGTATTTTTGTTTTAAACTGTTTTTCATTTCTTGATTTTGTTATTTATATTAAAAAGTTTCAAAAGTCACCAGCTTTAAATTGAATTTTTAATCATCATATTTGTTTAATTATTTTCTCCATTTCTATTCTTTTCACACAAGAGTTATAATTTTAGGCTGGTTTTCTATAGCCATTCTGGTCTCGATTTCCTTTATATTAAAAACCATAAAAAAAGTTTTTAATTAAAATATAAAAAAATGTGCATCATATATATGAGATGTATAATACTTATATGCAACTATTTTCTACTTTTAAATTAAATTATAAACATTATTAAGCTTTCATTTTCTCCCTCCATACAAAAAGTATAAATAAAAGTAACTTATTTATAATACTCATGATATTTTAGATGGATAATCATTTAAAATATAAGCTTAATACAGGATAATTACTTTAATCATTACGATAATTATTTTAATGTTTTACATATTTTACTGCCATGCTTGTCTCTCCTCTCGCTTTCCTTTAAAGTTCCAAAAGAAATGGTGATTCTATCTCTAGTGCCATAGCACACACACACCTTTGCTATAATTTTCTACGTAGCATTATATAATTTCTCAAATTACGTAGTGGTGTAGCTAGCCCTAAGGTTTAGGGGCAGCTAAGACCCACTAACATTCCTTAGTTATGCTACACAACAAACCTACATCCATCTCATGATCTAAAAACAATGTGATCTCCGCGTGTTTCTACATTTCGTTCCCATACTATTACTACAATTATTTTTAATTAATACTATTATTATAATTATTTTTAATTAATACTGTTATTACGATTCCCATATTATTCAAATTATTTTGCATATAATTATATTCTTTTACTCTACACATATTCTATAGTCTGACATTGTCTATAGGTAATACGATTTTATTCATGGTTTATAGAAGATTTTACTTTTGGTTGTAAAAATCATTTCTTACTACTGTTTTATGGAGTTCTAACTGACCCGTATTTCGATTGAACACCAATATCTTTGGTGATAACCATAAACAAATTGTTCGTTAACTAAAAAATAAAATCCAAACGTAATTATGTGCCTTATATCAATGGAGGTAGGAAAGGAAGTGAATGGAGTACTAGTGGGTTGCATTGAAGCCAGAAATGGCCACATTGGATACCTTTTTTATCCTCTGGTGTATAGGACCACAAAACTTATTTTAAAACATCCTGAAAAAAAAAAGTCATTTGTTACGATGTTTTAATCACACAGCTCTATTGTCAAATTGATCAGTTCTGAAATGCTCAACTTTCAAAATTTACTACTAATTATCCAATAATATTTTAGTCGTATTGTATTCAGAAAAAGTGTTCATTTGTTGTAGGTTTTCAAACCAAATAATTGTAGTTAAATAAAAAAATTTTAGTTAAAAATTAATTAAATTTAATTGACTAGTTTAAGAGTAGATGTGTCTATCCAATATGGTGCTGCACAGGAAAAAGTGTCTTCAACAAAATACATATTATACAACGATAATGCTTCCTTTACCCCCTTTCTAACTTCATAGTTTATATGCATTTTTGCGATTTAATTCCTTCATCGACAGGAAGTCTTGTAAAATCTATTTTCATATCTCTTTACTGTATTAGCATTAGAATCAAAATATATTTTGTACTATTTTTAAAATGTTCAAAAAGATATAAAAGTATATTTTATATATAAACTTTTGTATAAATACTTAACAAGATTTGAACATTGGTTGTGGATGTTATGTTTATTAATAAAACTTCCATGTTTTGAAGATTGTGTCTCATTTATTCAGAGTTTGCATAAATTTCTTTGCATAAAATTTAAGGAGGGAAAAAATGATAGACTCATTACATATATAGCAAATTGGAATCGAATGAATCAAAGATATATCTAAGCAATTGACTTCACTCATATTATTTTAGGAATAAAAAGAGTAAACATGTTAGAATGCACTATAATTAAATACAGTCTAACATTAACACAATTATGAAACAAGCTTGAGAATGAAAAGCAATTCCCTACAAGTGAGCAAGTATAATAATTAACATTAAACAAAATATAATAAAAATCGATTAAGATTGATATCATTGAAATTAGTAGGCTTCAGATTTATAACAAGATCTATTAATTATGATTCAATATATAATACCTATAATTAAAATTTCCCTCGATCGACGGAATTCAACATCGCATATAACATGATCCCAGCGTTGCGCATGATTTTTCGTTTCTCCCGTTTGATATACGACAGCTCGCAGAAAATACCGCAATCTCGTCACGAAACCATGTAAAACTCGAAAAGTTACAAACAATGCTGCTAGAGACGGCACCATTGCCAAATGGATTTCTTCATTCGCTGCAGCTGACTGCTTGTGTGATTCCAGATCCAAAACTTCCAGAGATGGGCTAGTTTTTAAAGTCAGACGAAATGCAGTCGCCTGTTTTTCATTTCGTCCATTTATGAATTCTGCGTTTGTTCTCCAGCAGACCTACGTATCGATCGATAACCGAATTCGGAACGCACGAGACGGAACCGAATTGGACATCTGCACATCGTCGGCGCTGAGACAGGAGGCGCGGATTTATAAATGAGTGTATTAAATAAGTGCGCAAAAGGGCGCCAAATTTTGAAAAGCGGAGACTAATCTCAAAAATTGTAGTCTCTCAACTTAGAATTCCATCGATCCGTGGTCCTCGAGAAAGCGCCAAGCCCAATCCCCATTTTTCTTAACGACCTGAAATTCTGTGAAAACGGCTGCTTCCTTAAAAGATCGTAAAAATAAAAAATCCCGTTGCCAAATAAAAGTAATTTATTCCTAAAATATAACTATTTCATTTTTAGTAGTGCGTATAAGGTAAACAACGTTCCTCACCCCCTCCACCCTGTAATTTTCTGTCGCAAAATATTTTCATAGGTGGCTAGTTTAACTTTAAAAGCCAGGGTGGAAGCGCTGGTATTCTAGAAACGACTGTGATGAACATTGTATGAACACAAATAGAGTATTTAAATTTATCTATAGAAACTTCTCTTAACGGACACCCTGAAATATTAAGAAATATATATTATACCCAAGGAGGGGAAGCGAGCGCCCCTCACTCGAAAGAGCCGGGGAATGGAGAAAAAGGGGGTGCAGGGTGGGTCCGGGGAGATCAAACTTTTTGTAAGAATTCCGTCGTTATAACCGGTGTTAGTTATAACTAGAGCCCGGATTGTATGCACTGAAAAACCTCAAAATATCCACATATATGCATTTAAAATGAATAAACATGCACCTAAAATGAATAAATATGCATTTAAAAATTTGTTAACGCTTGAAAATCTTATGTCCTGCATTTTAAAACAAATAGATTTATTATTAACTGCCAAGTAGAAAAATTCGATATACATTAAATCATATGTTTTATACAGCAGAATTTCTATGACGGTATATCATAATGTGTCTCTCGATGTACTAAACAGTTAAGCTTTTACCATGTAATAGCATTTTTATGGCCAAAAGGGTCCTTTCCAAAGCTACAAAAGATATTGGACAACACTTACAAATTTTTGCGGGTTGTCTATTACGATAGTTCATCCATAATAGACCCACGTCCATCGCTGACAGAAAATCATGTGGAATTTCAAAATGTGTTTGTTTTAAACTGAACTTCAATCAATTGCCAACCAAGCACAGTAAAACTAATCTTTGGTTTTCCTAACATGGATGGTGGCTATAATTCAGCTACGACAATACTTTCGGCGCTCTAGGACATAATTAAACGTGTACGCTTACAAATTCCATTGCCTTTCCGCTCAGCTAAGCAGTAAGAGGAAAGTTTAACTTCAGCATGGTGGTGAAATTTTTTCGATGAGGGGAATAATAAAATTCTCAAAATTACCAAAACACGTAAAATATGCGTTTATTCCGGAAATTCATCGTTTTTATGCAGTTATATGCACAAACGCTAAAAAAAAAGAGTTAAAATATATGAAATTGCATATTTTAATATAATACGGACTAGTTATAACCGATATCGACCGCATTCTTATGGATTTGGGGGTATTTCCCTAATCCCTCCCCCGGTGGATCAACCACTAGAAGGGTGTGTTGCACGCACACCTGAAAACAGAATGTTTTGCAATGTTCTGCAACAAGCCTTCAGCTGATCAAAAATGTTCTGCAGGAGATGCATGTGTATACACACATATCGTTTTTAAATTCTATAAAATGTAAATTCCTTTTTTAATAGAAATGCAGAAAACATTTATCGGACTGATATTTTTATTTTAAAAAAAAAAAAAAGGTCCCCGTGATTATTCTGCGACGTGAGTCGCACTTTTTAGAACAATCTGCTTTGAGGGTTGCACACACACAAATCATTCTTACTCAATAGAAATACTCCAAGCAAATGCCAGGGAGAATTTTCTACCAATGACCCCACCGTTTGCGAAAGCCGCACTATGACCCACATGGAGTAAATTTCGTATTCCTGAGTTCGCTGTGTTAATTCGTACTGTTAGAAGAACGTCAGCAAACAGAATCGAAACTAAAACGTACAGTACAGAAATATCGAGGATTGGGATAACTTTTGGCAGATTTTGAGTGAAAATAATAGGGACTGTTCAGCACCGAAAACCGTTTCCTATAAAGTTAAGGACCTTTAAGTACGAGCCTTGCAATAACGATATTTATAGTTTCATGTAGACTTTCTCAGTGCATTATAATAAGAAAACTACTTTTCAGGCAGCCAGCTGCGTATTAAGAAAACGATAGTACGTTTCTTATGTGAATGTTCATTATGACGATATTTATATTTTTACTTTTTAATGAAACAATAAATGGTCGCCTAAGAGAGGTTTCATTGAGAGTAAAACCTCGCTGAATAAAGTCATCTTCATTAAGCGACTACATCTCTTAAAGATTACAGCTTCTTGAATTTTCACACATAGACCTATGCTAAATTTACCTTCATTCAACGACTATTAGAAATTTTTCTTCCTCCAGAAACTACAGCATGATTAGCGAATTGAGGGTGAGAAGGATTTCACTTCTTATCTTCCGATTTTAAAAGGAAAAAATAATTTAGTAGTGACCTTCCTTTCAAGATTTTATCATTATAAAAATGTATTTTAATTCAAATTTTATAACTTTCCATGGTCTCGATCCTATTTCGATGAAGAACCATCATTCAAATTATAGCAGAAATTCTGAAACAAAGAGGGGAGGGGAGCACAGATAACGAAAATTTCGAATAAAAAATAAATTGTGATTTCTTAAGTTAAAAGGTGTAAATATGCAACAAAAACTCAATATACACTCTAATAATTAAATATTTATTAATTATATACAATATGTGCTGTATTATGTAATCCCCGGAGTGCTTTTTTATTATTATTATTTTATTTTTTAAGAAATCTAATTTTCCTTTGCTTCTTTTTGTCACATCGTTTTCGCGCAGCAATAACTCGCGATCTTTTTATTAGAAATACTTTGCTTACTTGCGGTTTTACGGCTCAAAGACTACAGTGGTCATGCTGCGCCGGGACCTACTGTTTTCCGAGGAATCCGAACCTCTTAAGGCCTAGGGAACCAAACCCCGGACTACAGTGAGCAGTGCGATCTTTATGAGATCTCTGAGTAAGCGTTCTTTTTGCACTGCTGGGAGTCGAACCCGGATTAGCGGCGCACTAGGAGAACGCGTTACCACACTGCGCCATCGCAGGGCCTCTTTTTATTAGAAGAACGTCTGAAGGACTGTGTTTCGGAGAACACGCTTTAAATACGTTCGTAAAGGATTGAAAGTTCGTTGTCCGTAGCTCAGATGGTACAGCTCCTGCCCGGATTGTAGAAGGTCGTGGGATCGTGCCCCACCAGACTCAGAAAACATTTCTTTGCGTACGTTTTACTATCTGGCTATGCCAGAACATCGGCGTTCATATTACTACGCCTAATAAATGTTTCTTGAATGTCTGAAAGTTGTGCTTCATCATATAACTCAACAAACCGTAATGCAATCGCCTCACCCAGCTTTTCAGAAAGAAGTTTCGCCTCTTCTTGAATAATCGAGCCTGATAAGGTCATACCCATTTCCCTTTGTATTCCTTTTGTAAACCATAAAAAAGGGGGGGGGGAGGGCTCGTTGACTTTTTCATTTTGAGGCGTTTTCATTATTTACTTGTTCGGCATTTTTAAGGCATGTTCTTCAAATTTCTTCATTTTAACCCAGTCCGACACAGTGGAAATGCTAACGCCAAAATCTGCTGCTACCGTCTGTAAAATCTGCCTATTTTGTATTCTTCCAATTTTTCTTCAATTGTAATAACAATCCGCTTCCATTCAGCTGACATATCGGCAATACCGCACAAACGCACAGAAATCAGTCGCACGAATAAATCACGATATATAATTTATGCAGACTACCGTATGAACGAAAACACGATAACCGACTGACTGGCAGAACAGAAGTCACGATATTAAAGAATAAACACGGTCAATTCGACCATTTAAAAATAGATGTTTTTAGGTGTGAAATATACATGCGTATGAAAAAAAATGTCGAATAATTTTTACCTTAAAATGAAAATGTATTTAATGCTTCTTTCATATACACTCATGTTTACGTAAAATTATATATATATATATATATATATTATAATATCCTGCTGTACAACAAATGTTGGTGTTGACTCATCATATAAAGGTGTCAGTATCCCTGTAGGAAATTTGCAAGGTTCGGATTTCTAGTAATCAAACAAGCAAAAAAGGGCAACAAGTACTACTATTCAAACAATACAGTGTATTCAAGGACAATTGGGTTGGTTCCTATCCTAGCAGTTTCGCACTGTATGGGGCAATCAGATACAGATATGTGTGCTTAGGAAAACTCATTCTGTTTGTTTGTTACTTTTCTTAAAATCGTATTGTAATCCCATGGTATTAGGGTAACGGATATTGCCGAAGTGACTACTCGATTTTCTGTTTTGGTCATTAAAAATTTCGTTATATAGAAATTTATTTCTTTATATAGAAACACTTTCATATGTAACGATCACAGGGATTTATCAAAACTTCGCTATATAGAGAATTTCGCTATACGGAAGTACGTTATATGGAGGTTCTGCTACATACATACACACTTCGGTTAATGGAGGTTCTACTGTATTACAGAAAAAAAAAAACTTTCTACCCTTTGGTCTCACGAGGCATTAAGGAAGTGAATGGATTGACGGGCTTTGGTATTTGTTGAAGAAGATAACATACGGGCGTTGCTGAAGAATCGTTTGGGGGAGTTGGAATACAAAACATTGTAAAAATCAAAAACTACTATCCATTTATAATATAAATATAATAAAAGCAATCAGACAACTTTGAGCGGTTTGTTAGATTATTGGTACATGAGCCGGCTTTCGGCTGCGCTAAAGGGCAGCCTTCATCAGATGTATATGGAGCGAATCGAACATACAGCAGATAATATAATTAAGGAATACAAATGGGGGAAAAACTAATAATGAAAGCCGGCTCATGTACCAATAATCTAACAAACCGCTCAAAGTTGTCTGATGCTAATATATTATATATTATAAATAGACCTGATCCCCCTGATCCCACAACCATTATCCCAAACAATTTCAGCAAAATTCCAAGCTATGAAATGTGTATATCTTGTAGTTAACTCTGTTAACTTTTATTATATTTATGTCAAGCGGTGGTACCCACTCAACATATCCATTTCTTTTTTTACAAGTTATAAATTTCATAACTTGCAATTTAAATTTCAAATTACTAAATACTATTTTCAATTTTGTATTTTGACTGCTAATGAGATACAAATTTTATCATTTATGTATTTAATTTAAATCATTCTCTGTTTCGTATTATGTTTACCACACTTCCCATATACACAGGAGCGGATACAGACTTCCATTTGGGGTAAACATATTTTCAACTTCCCCTCCCCTTGTTTAGCACAGAATGACCGCTGCTGTCCTTGCGTCATATAAATGTAACCAAAATCATTCTCCAACCATTAATAAAGAGAGATATAAAGGCTGGAAACAACCCGATTTAAACCCGGGAGAAAAACCCGTTTTTTTTTTAGGTGGGGGGGGGAGAAGGAAATGATTTGATTTTCAAAAAATTCCCAAAACAAATTTTTTTTTGAAAATTATAGGAATTTTAAAATACCGTCATTTGAATTATATAAAACAACTTCTACGTTAAATCAAACAACAATATTAATCAACGTCATAATATCGACACGTATCACTACGCCAATAAACGTTGATTGATATTGTTGTTTGATTTAATCTGCGTAGTGTTCGATTTATATAAATATCTGCGTTACTTACTTATTTAAAAAAATATTAAACTAATTTTGATAATTAATAACAATTTTTGTGTATTTGATACGGTAAAGTGGCAACATCATTTAATTTAAATTTGGGAACATTTATAATGGAATATAATTTCGTCATCTAATTAAAATTTCAGTTGTACAGATTGGATTTAAAGTCTTGCTGTTAAAGATATTTGCTGATGTAGAATTTTAAGAGAAAGTGATAACTTTTTTTAATAATCATGCACATTATTTAATTAAAATACACGTTACTAGTTACATTTCGGGTAAAGATATACAGTGAAACCTGTCTAAGGCGGAAACTCACGGGACCGGAAAAAATTCCGTAGTATGCAGGTTTCCGCCTTATGGAGGTTACATGCAAAACAAATACATACATAGTTAAATTCAGTGGTAAGAGATGACTGCATATGCTAATTGTTTTTATTTGTCTCATCTTGCGAACTTTAAGACTATATTTTCCTTTTGATAAAAATATTTATTTTATCACTGCATTTTATTTTTATTAATTTTAATTTTTGCACTATTTTGTGGTTTTAGTAGTTACGATCAATATGGTGCAAAATTTCATGCTAACTGTACATGCTTATTCCATACAAAAAGTCTATTACGTAAGCTTAAATTGTAACGATAAAGTACCTCCCTTGTAAAGATAATGATTCCCTTGTATAAAGATACTCTTCCTTGCGGTGGGTTTATCCATGAATTGATAAAGTCGATGTGAGTGACTTTTCGTTCTGGTTAATAATGAACGTTTTTATTTAAGAAGTGGGTGGCGTTGTCATACGCAAGGGGGGGGTGGTCGCGATTATGATTGTAACCCCCATTGCGATGAAATTGTTTATAGTATACATGTAAATACAATGGAGTTGTAGCTCTGTAACCCCTCCCCCCCCCATTGTAAGCCTGTAACCCTCCCCTTATGAACTTTCTGGGTATGCCTATGGTGGGTGGGTGGTGTGCAAAATGGTGGTCAGACCAGCGTAGGCAGAAAGTTCACAAGGGTTGTTATAGGCTTAATGGGAGGGGTTACAGAGCTACAACTCATATATTCCTATGTTAAATATACAAAATTTCATTGCGATTGGGGGTTACAACCCCCAAAACCGCCTCTGGTTATGTCTATGCGGACAAAGGCATTCTATTGTTCGTCATCCCCCCCTCCACTTTGCTATCGTCATTATAATACAACCCTTTTTCTGCTAAGAAAATTTCCTTCCTGGTCGCGATTTTCCGCTTTATGCAGGTTTTTCTCTTTGACGGGACTGAATAGTACTTTCCGATACCGCGTTAGACAGTTTCCGTAGCTAATGTTAATTACCGCTGACTTTTGAAAGAACGGCAAAAAATTCCGTTTACAGCAAGTTTCCGCCTTAGACAGTTTTCACCGTACATTGATTAATTCGTACAATTATTCCTTTAGTCAAGTTTAGTAGCAGGTAAACTTTCCACGAGAAAGGGACAGATGCAAAAAAATAAGGGTAAATAAAGTTTATTGAAATATTTCGTTCTTTTTTTAATGTGAAAATAAACGTAAACATCGTTAGGGTATTTTTTTTCCCATCAAAGTTTCCAATGCGTCCAAAATTCCGGGTTTATTCCTTAGTTTCAATATTCCCGGGTTTTTTGCATCTCTATAAATAACATAATTTTCACATCCAAAGCTTGAAGTGTCCAAACATTGGCGCTTTGGCCCATATTCAAAGTAATAACACAACGCTTCTTGCGATTACAGCGCTGCCTACGGCGGCCGCTCTTTCCAATTTTCCCCTGCACACTTTCCTCCAACACAACGCTTCCACAAAACCAATGTTTTTTCTCCGACTGTTTGAATTTATATATCGCATCAATAAGAAATACCACCCCTAGACAGTTAATACCATTGCACAATATCGATAATATTGATTGTGTATATAAGCCTCTTTAAACAACAAAAACCGAATACAATACTTCGTTTCAAAGGATTGGGACCGTTATCACTATAGCAACGCATTTTCGCCTCCTGCGTCATACTGGACATGCGCATTAACTTCAAGAAAACTTAAAATGTGTGAGAGCTAGAAGTTTAGTCGAAGCAATTCCGGTTTTCGTTTCTTAGTGGAACTTTGTTTAACACATTGATTAATTCACGAATATTTGGGTTTTGGTGAAAATTTGTGTTGTTCAGTGATTTCTGTGTGGATTTCCAAAGCAAGGCGTTATTTCTAAGACGGTTAGTACTTTTTCGTACATAATATTAATAGCGTACGAAGAAAATTCATAAGGAGGCAGAGTTCTTTTAACGTACATGGGTCTTTTTTTCGGGGGAGGGAGCTTTTCCACTAAATTTTAAATTTCCAAAGGGGGGGGGGGGTCCCCTGTTTAGGTCGGGGTCCTGGGACAACGCGGCCCATGGTATACAATTGGTACTTGTATATGTACATCACATTTTTGTTTTGAATGAAGTGAATTAAAAAACAAACCCACATTTGTCGCAAAATTTTGAAAATTTCCTCTCGTGGAGCAAATTGGAGATTTACTATTTTATTTATAAAATAAAAGATATTGAAATTCTGGATGTTCCTACTTTTCTCAATGATCAGATCTAACGAAAACGTTGAGATTTCTTAGAGTAAATTGGGTAAAAACTATTAACATAATTAAAGGAGGGGGCTAGGCTTAGCTTAGCCCCCCCACCAGAAAAGAGTTTCGTTTTCCCTAAAAAATTAAAAATCACAATTGCATGCTATGTGTGGAACACTGGAATAAGGGCTATAGCCTATGGGTGCCCATGAGGGCAGGCTCGACCCCCCTCTAGCCATTCAAGAATTTCATTTGCCCGAACCTGAAATGCATTTACTTTCAAAAGTTTTACAGTCACATTTTAAAATAAGGTACTTTTTAGCTCATTACTAATTGTCAAGCAGTATCAATTATTTTTGTAGCGTTTTGGTATCTTGTACATTCACTAAAATTCTTGACAGCTTTGAGAAGGAGGTAATAATATTTCTCAGTTCCCCCCTAGAAGTATTCACATGTGCGTCTATTCTATAGCCCCATCACCTAGACTTGATGCTTGCTATATCAATGGTAGAAACATTTCTTTGCACACAACTATTATTAATGAGTAACTTATAGTTCGCTTGTTTGGGGGTTTCACGGTGCGAGGACCGTTATAATCATGCTGAGCAGGAACCTACAGTTTTGTGAGGAATCCATAAAACTGAACCCTTCAAGGTCTAGGGAACCAACCCCTGGATGTTGTTATGGTAACTCCTTTCCTTTCGCTAGAGCCAATGCTGGTAAGACTGTCATTGGTCAGCTTAGTGATATTTTCATACTGTATTCATGAAAGTAAAGTTTAATTGTACTTCTTATAGACACAGTTCCAAATGTTGGAAAAGCCCGATTTATGGAAGAACAATTCTTGGATTTTGCAGTATGATAATGCACTATGCCCCACATTGACCGGTGTACGTGAATTTTTTAACATAAAAATGACTGCCATTAATCAAGCACTGTATTTGCCAGATACAACTCCATGCGTGGGCACCCATATGAGTACTTTTGGGGGCTAAGAAACATTAATGAGTACTTCTAGGGGGGAAGCTGAGAAAAATTATTACCTCCTCCTCAAAGCTGTCGAGAATTTTAGTGAATGTACAAGATACCAAAACGCCAGTGGCGGTTTTAGCGGGTTGGCCTTGGCACACCCAAATATTTTAGTTATTTTTTTGTGAAAGGTAAAAAGTTTGAAAGTTTGTCAACGTGTGAATAGGCATTTTTTTTAAATATAATTGCAATAGAGCTGTTTTTAGATACAATTTTTATATGAAGGGTAAGTGTGTATTTATTGTATATAAGCAGGGCCGTAATTCCCATTAGACCCATACTTAGAGCGAAAATTTTTTGAGGGCATAAAATTCCAAAAATAAAATTTTTTTTAGTTAAAAACTCAAAAAGCCAAGAACGAAATAAAAAAATATATGCACAGAATATATTATTTTATTAACTACATACTTTTTTACTATTCTAATATGTTTAACGCTAGCGTAAGAAATCTAAAAATAATTTAAAACATCTTTCCCATTTATAATTTTTTGTAGGGTACTTATAACATCCAGTAAGTAGTAGTGAACTGTAATAAATTGTTGATTCATTAATTAAGCTTCATTTAGTTAAGTTTTATTTTTAATTTATGGACAGAGGGGTGGAGAAGGAGGGAACAGGAGGCGATGGAATTGTTGGGGGCGCCGATAGCAAATGTGTTTAGGGGGTGCTGAGCTCCTAAATGCGGCTCTGTATATAAGGGTCAGAATATGTAATTTGTAAAACGTTTACTCCTTTGCGAGGACATTTCAAAAGTGTGGGAACAATTAAAAGGGTATATATAGATTGAAACGCTATCAGATTTCATCTTAACGCAAATACAAGATGATCTAAGTTGAAAAAAATAACTCTGGATTTAAGTAAAAATTGTGATAAAGTGCCAACACAGCCAGAACTTGACTTTTCCCACCGACAAATGGGTGATAAGTGTAGGTCATTTCACAGTACCTGGCATGAAAAGCATGCATGGATTGAGTACTCGGTTAAGAACGAAGAAATATTTTGTTCTGTTGGCCGCCATTTCTCATTACCAAGAAAGCCATGTACTATTACTAAATAAAGGGTACTCAGACTGGAAAGGAATTTAGGAAAAAATGTCCAAAGAAAGAAGAAGAAGAGTTGATCACAAAAAAAGGGGACGTTCACAAATTTCATAATTTTAATTGCAATTGAAATAACTGCAATGTTCACAGCTGCAACCCTCTTAAAACGATTATCATCAGGGACATATCGAGGGGTGCCTTTATCACAGATGCTACTAAAGTCACATCTACCAAATTTTATAGACAGATAGCAAGCAGGAGTGCCCTTATACATGACCACGTAATCAGAGGCCTATCAGAAATGGTGCATCCTCCAATTATTTATCTTGGCTGCTATTGAAGCCACATTTACCAAATTTCATGGACAGAGTACACGTAAGTACCTTTAACATAACCTATCAGGGACATATTGAGGGATGCCGCAGCCCACATATTATTTATCTCGGCGGCTATTGAAGCCACGTCTACTAAATTCCATGTACATTTCTGTATCAAATCTTACTGATTTGTGTAGTTATATTTTCATGATAGCAATATGCAAATCGAGTGGGTTTGATAAGGATGATTTCCTTTGATGTACCAACTAATTTCTATAGCTATTTATTAAGAAATTTCATTTAATAATTATGCATTTCCTCAATTAGGAAATTAAAGACCATTACCATACTTCTGTTTCCATAACTATTTTTCTATTGGCTATTTTATTCAACTCATTTCTTCCCATTTCTTATCATGGTTATCTAAACTGTATTATATACACTTTCATCGTTAAATGTTCTATTCTTATTACCGTAAATCCATTTTTTAAAACTTCTTTCTATAATGAAAAAAATACACGAGGAAAGTACAGGCATGAGCAAAGATATTCACATGGACCAGGCGAATGCTTGTGTTAAATGCAGTTAAACCTGTATAAACCAATGTGAGGGTTATATATTTCTTTATTTCAGTCTCAGCTGAACAGAGTTTTTTACCATGAAGCACATTAAAACATACCTACGAGCAAGCATGGCTGGGAAATACTTTCATAACTTAGACGTTATATCCATAGAGCGTGAAATCAGCAATGTCCTTGTGATTAATCTTGACCGAGTAATTGACAAATTTGCATCTGAGAAAGGACGATAACTGCAGTTTTCGTTGTAAATATTCATTAAATGAAGAAATATGTTGAAAGAAATAGCGAAAATAGATAAAGAGGATAATAAATAGTAGAGAATAGAAAGATAATAGGATAGTGGAGAGCAGAGAGATAAGAGGATAGTAGAGATTGAAGAAAAAACAGAAATAGAGATAAAATTGCGAAGAAATATGAGAAAGTATTAATTGAAAATATCCATTTTTTTTTCATCATTTCAAAGTACAAATTAGCTTTGCTAAAATATTAAAATACGAGTTGATTCCAAAGCGTGTATTTTTGTTTAATTAGTATTGTGTAGTATGATTTGGGGTATAACCATGAGATATATGGTGTAATTCAAATATGTATTTAAGTATTTGTTTATGTAAAATAAATACCGAAAACTATTATGCATGTTAAAATAACATACGTTTTCTATCGGAGTCATTCTACGTTGACTCAGAGACAGGTTTCTTATTCGAAGATTTTCGCTCTTCAAAGGTGTCCATTAATGGAGGTTTTATTTGTTAAAGCTAATGTACGAAAATGCCGCCCCCCACCTCTTCCGTGGCACCCACTGCGGACAGCTCCTCCATTTGGGACATTATTGGGCAGGGATGTGCCAACATTTTGGAGAGTGGGGGCGAGAGATCTTTTACGCTCATAAACTCATGACACCATCTGTTGCCATGAATCACCAACAGTTATTATAAAATATTAAGTAGATAAATTAATTGTTAATTAGATGTTAATTAGTTAATTAAATAGTTAAAATAAACTGAATTACAAAACAACAACCACTTGAACGATTTCAATTTTACTGATTTCGCAGAGCACCAAGCTTTAAAATCAATGGTTTCACAAAGACTGAAAGAAATTGTACAGGTAAAGAGAGAATAATTTTTTAACAAAGATTTGCTGGGGAGGCACACTGTCAAAGTAGTATTGACGATATGGTGCTGACATTTATTGACAGAAAATGAAATTAGAATCCAAGGTTCTTTCAGCTTTGCTACATTAGTGGCAATGTTTAATGATATTTTTGAAGTTAAAATTTTAATAGCACTCCTTAATGGTGAGGGGGCGAATTATGCCTTTTGCCTGTTCTCTTACAAGACCGAGGGCAAAAGAAACCCTGCCCCCCCCCCTCACTATCCTTCCCTGTTAGCACATGCTTGCCACTGGGAAGAACCCTCTTTCCCAGTTACCCCAACGAAGGCCCACCCATAAAAAAAGTTTTGAAACCATGACTTCAAAACGCTACAAAAATAATTGATATTGCTTGACAATTAGTAATGAGCTAAAAAGTACCTTATTTTAAAATGTGACTGTAAAACTTTTGAAAGTAAATGCATAGCAGGTTCGGGCAAATCAAATTTTTAAATGGCTTGATGTGGGGAGCTTGAGTCCCTCCTATATGGGCGCCAATGGCTTTGCAGGACTTTTGGTTCCCCAAACTCAAATTATCACTTTATAGGAGATGTTTTAAGTCCACTGAAACCATAGAAATTCGCAGAAGGAGCTGAACGCTACAAGGTGCCTATAAGACGGGTCAAAATTAACTTTTTAAATCAGGTGCACAAGTGCACCCAAGTCTTACGACTTACGTGCATAAAATACTAGTTAAGTGTACAAGTAACGAACAGAATAGAAAGTAAACCTCAACATTAAAAACGGGTAAAATGTAAGTGAAATAATTATATTAAAACATGTAAGATAAAGAATGCAACTTTTCAAAATAATTGAACAGCTGTTTGAAATTAAAAAAAAAAAAAAAAAAAGTGAATGCAGATACATTGAGAAAATTATTCCATAGGTCACTGTTCTTGAAAAATAAATAAGTAGCCATAGTTTTGAATAGTTAGGTGCACTGTGTGCACCCAAATTAAAAATTTATGTGCACGGATAAAATTTCATGTGCACAATGCACTTGCTAATTTTGAACCCTGCTATAAGAATTGTTTTGATTGGATTATTCATTGGCATAAGTGTACCACATCAAGTGGGGCTTATTTTGATGCTTAAACCGATATTTTATGTTTTATCAAACAAATCTCGGTATTTATTTGACAGAATGTATGTAAACATTTTAAATGTTTAAAGGTTTTCATATTTCCAAATGAAGATTCTTATACGCAAATGTTAGGTCTAAAGAGATTTTTGCATTATGATATTACAAAAGCAGTTAATAATATATTTGTTAGTGAACTTGCTTTGCATTGTATTTTCTCTTTTCCATTCCACATAATTGGGTGTCATAGTTGCATATACTTCATATCTCAATGTTTTTTTTAAACATTCATATCTTAATATTTCTTAATCCAACATAGCTGATCATGCATGCTAAAAGCCACCAACTATACCTGTTATATTGACAATGTCAGTCAATTTTGCCAACTTAACCTTTAAGTAACAGCAAGTATGAGGGGTGAATTCGCCTTCCGCATGGCTGAAATACCTGAACACTTACCTTGTGATTTTTCTCAGGTCAATGTTGTGAGGTGGGGTCATTGGAAAATTTTAGCAAAATGGGTGCTGATAATTCTGCCTTTCAAAATCTCTTTATTCCTTGCAATTCCCTCTATTCTTTATTCTGACGCAGGATCTGACCCCCCCCCCTCACAGCTAACGTGTGGATCTTAAAATAATTGGCCTTTGCAAATTGATGCGACTGAGGGGGGAAAACAGTGTACAGTACATATATGTCCCACAAGCCGTAAACTTTGGGTGAAAATTTCATGGGACCAGCCCTGTCCCGCCATCATCAAAAGGTTAATAAAAGTCTTATTGTGATGCACCTGATTACATATACCTAATATAATTATATCTAATGTAGATAATATAAAATAAACAAGCTAAACAAACACGTAAATATATTTTTTTCCCTGTATTATCGTAACTAAGTAGCAGTGAAGTAGTTGGAGTCAATAAAAAGTAAAGAAATCCTTGAAAAGGTCTATAGCAAAAAAGTTTGGGGACTCCGGATATTGAACAAACAACATAGCATGTTAACACCAATAAATGTTTCATTCATGAAACATTAATGAGACATTGTTTACTTCCATACATTTTAGTCCTACCTGTACGCAAAAGACATTAACACATTTATTATGTACTAATCTGAAAAGAAATTTTACACAAAAAAAAGAAAAAAGAAAGTGGAGTTCATAGTCAGAAAGCACAAGACCTTACTCTAGGATAGAAACTTCTTCCACTCTTGAAGCTGCCTAATATCCCGAAGTCACAGATGGTACGTTACCTGCTCTGGGAGTAGAAGCTTTCCGAGATGCACATGTGACCCACTCTCAATCATCTATACTTTTATTCCCCCCCCACCTTCAATACCCACCATTTGGTCTTTGAATTTTTTTTTATGCTTAGATAATGGCAAAATATTGTCATTCATTGATTCTCGCGAATGAAATCACTGTATCCGTACTGAGCATTTTGATAGAGTTGGAATTCAAAAGTTAGTTTTAAAGGAAGAAATAAGCATGTGCAAGTCCTTTTAAAATTGCACTTTTTATTTTTTTTATAAATATGCATTATATAAAAATATTCTGTGTTACAGTGTAAAAAAAGTTCACATTATAGATTTTTTTTAATGACCAGCAATATTTAGTGTGTTTTACTGAATAAAGAAATTACAATGCGATTGGTTTCTGGAAAGTTTCTCCTTGGTGTGGGCTGATATGAAAAGTTGTCCATGGAGAGTAGCTCTGCATGGTCAGCTAGGAGGGAGATAAAGCTCACAAAGTGAACAGATGAGATGAAGATTCGCTACAGTCTTGTTAATCAACAAAACAAGTGTAATTATCGAGAAAGAAAGTTGTCTGAAACAGTGGTGTTATATCAGGATGGAGATTAGTCTGCTTGTTTGACAAGAACAGAGATACTGTGGTACAGAGGAATAACTTGGGAGGTTAAATGTAACAAACTGGGAGGGCAAAAAAACAAACAAAACCTCAAAATCATATGGGAAAAAGTATGATTTTGCCTCTTTTCTAAAAAATAAATGCGGGGGATGGGGGCAAGTGCCCCCTTTGCCCACGCTAGATTACGCCTATGACTTACAAGATCAAACCCAGGATTACAGATGAATGGAAAAGTGGCAAGCATCTGATATTCAGATGCAAACTTGGGTTTCTTGCATGGTAGACATGTGCGTTATCTCTACACCATTGCAGTGAGATTAAGTATGAAATTACCTGTAAATTAAATTATATTTCTAGATTCGAAAGTCCATATGGGGAAACCCAGTCCGAGTCTTCCAAAAGAAAATCCTTCGTCGAAAGCCTGTGTTGTATACTTGCGGGCAAAGGGCAAGAATTTCCAAAGAGACAAGCGGCCTCGTGAAGAGAAATCCAAATACAGCCTCCGAAGTGTTTCTATGATTTCTCGACCACATTTGCAAACGCTGAATAATGGTAATAAAAAGTCGAAGATTTTATCAGCTGAAAAACACCAAACAGTTACGCAGTGGTTTGCGAACACCAGCAGTGTTAATACCCCAGGTATGGTTGCATTATTTGCAAAATGGCTGATTTTTTTAACCTCCATTAGGAAAATTTCGGTGCTGTCTATGATATTCCCACATTTGAATTTGCATGATTGCTTAAGATAGTTATTTAATTTTGATTGGATTTTCATTGATTTCATCATGGTTGTCTGACCAAATTCAATTTTAAATTTCTCTGACCTTTCCAGATCAAATCTTAATTTCCAGTCATCAATTTAGTAAACAACATACTACCTCATTAAAATTTTGTAAAATCAAAACAAAAAAGTAGTTTTCGAGTACAGACTATGTGAAAATATTATCTGAGTTTAATTGCTCAAAGCAATATGTGAGGCGATTCTCGTTCTCACGCTCAGATGCCCCCCCCCCTAGTATTTCCCAAGAAATTTAACGACTAGTTGGGGCATCTGGACAATTCAAATCCTAAGAAGTGAAGGCACCCCATGGCGAATGTTTCCGCTTTTCTCACACGAACTACAGCAACTTGACATCTTTATGTGTTGGCCCTGATAGATGTCCG
This sequence comes from Dysdera silvatica, assembly GCA_006491805.2. Taxonomy (NCBI): domain Eukaryota; kingdom Metazoa; phylum Arthropoda; class Arachnida; order Araneae; family Dysderidae; genus Dysdera; species Dysdera silvatica. The sequence continues at coordinate 175,019,791 of QLNU02014176.1, read as the reverse complement.
AACGGCACTTTCCGACCAATCAATGATTAAAACCGCCCACGTCACAAACGAACTGACCAATCATATCGTGTGGGTGGTTACTAAAATCAGTTTGATTTTCAACTTCAAAACGGTTAAGACTCTCAATCCCTACTCCATCAATCGTGGAATGAGCATGCTAGAATGCGCTCCAATAATCAATAATGTTTTCCCATTTTGTATATAGTGAAGTATTTAATAAATGATAATGTTCAGGTAAAACTTCTCTTTATGGCTCTAAAAAATATTTGCCTTCTGTAATTTAGTCAATCATGCCAATCATACAGTCGCGACGACCAAGGTACTCCAGCAAAACCCAGTAGACAACAACACCTCGGCACATGACATTTTGGTTAGTTAACATTCTTCTAAAGTTGTCTCAGTCATTGATGAAGGTTGACCGATGCCAAACGTATTTCTTGTAGTTAGAATGTTTTGGCAGTCGCAAATGCAGTTGTTCTGCTACCACTAGCATAGAAGACGTTCGTGAGAACAACAAAAACGGAAAACAATAGGAAATTATACATAAAATAAATAAGTAAACAAAACAAAGGTTATAACTTTTCTAAACTAGGTAATCAGGAATAACCTATGGCAATCGCCAAAATATTGTAACTGCCAGAAATAAGTTTAGCCTCAGTCAATTTTCATCAACAACTGAAACAACTTTAGAAAAAGGTTCGCAAAAGACGAACCAAAATGTCAAGAAGTTTCTTTGAGTAATTAAATTCAGTTCATATTTTAACATAGTCTGTACTCAATTTTTTTTTTTACAATTTTAAAATGCATTGTGAAAGACTTTGTGACACAACATCACCTTTACAGTATCGTTGAGTGGATGTGACTTTCAAGTTTGTGATTCTGAAAGAGATTTTCTTCTACAGCATTGGGGCTACAGGTTTCATTCCATTACTGTGTGCATAGCATTCAATTGTATTTTCATTTTTCTATGGTGGGATAAGCCCCTCCCAGAAGCCGTCGTTCAGTTTTGCCAATGATCATCATTTGTAGCATTTTGGGTATATTATATATTATATTATGGGAGGAAGGTTCAGCGAGATGAGGCTGTGAGTGAGTTTGAGGCTCGTTATACCAAAACGTATTTACTTGGGACCCTGTACATAAAGTGCACAATATATGTAGAGTAAAATGGGTATTATAGTTAATATAATATCAAGGTATAAAAAATGGTGATGTACAGAGATAGCACTGTAAAATAAATATAATAGTTTTATGAGTAATGATATACAGCTAAAATTGATGTACGTATTAACAGTGTACTTATGTAGGAAATAAATTATTATTGAACTATGTAATGTAACGTTCAAATATGATTTTATTAATGTATTTATACATTAGTCTATCTTTTATTTAATCATTCGTCTTTCCAAATAGTGTATACATCTTTTCACCATTTAGAAAGGTCTGTTAAAAGTCTGAACAAAAGTACTCAAAAATTTAAGTTCAAAGAAAGCCACATTTGAAAACTTAGCTCTGAAGAAAACAATACTGTATGTGTTTTATCTATTATAAGCGACCTGTCATAGATGCAATAATATACCTGTAGAGCAAGATGGAATACTAGCTATGTTTAACCTTGGACAGCAAAACTTTCACGCATGAAAGCAACTCTGATAGAAATTATGTAAGAAAAACGAAGGATTAGTTTGTGAAGCCGATCTATCAACATATCATGGAAAGCATGTCAAGAACTGTCCAATCAATACTATCAAAAATAGATTGTATTTTATGGCATAAGAATAGTTAAGGTCACGCTGTGCATGAACCTATGTACATTTTCCCGCGAGAGCTGCATATCTGCCACCTAGAGAATTAACACCCGATTATGAATTAGTCGAAAAATTTGTTTGGGTTTTACATGACAAGGACAGTAAAGGAAATACTGCACCAGAACCTAAAGATTTCCGAGGAATCCAAAACTCTTAAGGCCTAGTCATCTTTGTGCCTGCCAAAGATCGATAATGCACTGATTTTGGCAAATAAACACTAATAATATTTTAACCTTTGTGTTGGAATATTTTTGCTTGCGTAAGAAAAAAAAAAAAAAGTAAAACAGGCCGATGTAATTTATGATTTTTTTTTTCAGATATTAAAAATAAATTGGAAATGAAAGAAAATGTTTCGATACCACAATCTGCAACTAAATATCGGAGAACTCCTGGCCGAATGAGAGGTGGCTTAATGCGGCATAGCCTCACCGTAGTTGGTAATGCTGCTACGGATTCATCATACGACTCTTTCCAAATGGACCTTCAGGCTGCAGGTAGTCAACGACTGTGTTCAACTCCAACAAGAGCAATTCGATCAAAACGAGGACCTTATTCTAAAAGGTGCATATCTTCAACATTTTCAATGCCAAAGACTGGTTTGATAAGGACGTCTAGATGCAGAATAGGAAGGGTGTATAGATCTAGCCGTGGACGCAGGCCACGAATGAGAGGCATGCTGAGAACCATCCAAAGAGCAAAATTCCCACTGTTTTTCCCCTGTGAAAAAGAAAATGATGAGCTTATGTTGAAAGCTGGCGAAAAAGAAAAAACCCAAAGCTTAATTCAAGTCATGTTCAACTTGCCCCAAGTCTATACAGATGTCATTTTAGGTATGCATAAAAACATTTTATCAGTGGTCAGCAACTCATCAGTCATGACCTTACGTAATTAGGTTACTGACCATTGATTTATATTCTACAAAGCTAAACTCTGGGCCTATGTTTTTGTTTTCCTAGGCACGCGGGACACCGTCACCGAAGAAATGTTTTGAATCTCTCTACAAACTTCTTTGAAAGAGGAATTTTGTATGGTATAAGATGGTATAAAATTTGAAAGCGATATCTTTTGAAAACAAAAGGTTTGAAAACTAGTATAATTGGAATTTTTTGTCAAATACATTCTCGTAACATTTCACATGTTGTCTGCATTTAACTATTAGTAAATTTTCTAATGTGTCATCAGACATGGTTGACCTGAAGTCAGTTCTAATTTTCTTCACTTGACTGAAGACTCTCTCGCATGCTGCATTACTGTGAGGGATCGTAAGTATTGACAGCATAACCTGAGAAAGTCGTTTAAATTTTAATTCACAAGTATCATTTTTTATTTTACCTATGGCTGCCCATTGTGCATCAATGCTACCTTCATTACTCACAGTTTGTGGAACTTCGAAAGCCTGGAACTCACTGAATTCTGTTTGTAAAGCATCAACAGCTTCATCTTCTGTATTATTGAACAAAAGAACAGGAAATTTTTCTGTAAAATATTTTAAGCTGGAAAATGATGCATTTTCAAAATTCGATATTTGTGTAACCTCTGCATGATGTAACACTTCTAACTCAAAAGGAAATTTATTGTGCATGTAGTCACATGCTGCTATGAAATAGCTTCTGACGTTTTCATAAAATTCATTTTTATCATGGATGTTAAAATCTTGGATTACTTTCAGTGTTCCATTTCCAATTAAGATATCAACATCATCTTTTTGATTACTCCTCTCATGATAGTGGACTTTCAAAATATTATTACATAATTTTGTGACGCTTGGTTTTATAAATTTCACTAGCATTTCTCTGTACAATTTTAAGAGAAGAGATTTTAGCATATGAATATGCGGTTCCGCAGACTGAAGTTGAGCATTTGCTTTTTTAAATACAGGCACAGTATAAGATAAAAATAAACAGAAAGCCTTATTGATATCTTCCGACAGAAAATAAAACAACCTTTCTTCACGAGACATGGAGTTTTCAGTTTTTTGTTTCTTAGAAATATCCACATAATTTTGAGCTTTCCTTTTTAATTTCTGCGATGCTTTTTTGCTGTTACGTTCTTTCACTTTATCTGCATTTTCAACCAAAACTTTGATAGAGGGAATAGTAAAGAAAGAAAGTGGGGTGATTTGATTCCTTTTCATGGCCTCTTCCTTAAAAAAACTGATCAAAGGTTGCCACTGCTGGATTATACGCTCTAAGCACTTTCCAACAGACAACCAACGAGCAGCAACATGTGCAGAAAGCATATTTTGGCCCCAGTCTTGATTTTTGAATAAAATTAAACATCTTCATATATTTGGCTTTAAACGTTTGGTAGTACCTTTTATTAACAGTCGACATCGTTAACGTTGTTTTCAAAAACACCTAAAAACAAAACTTTCTTTCCGGAGCAAAGAAATACCAGCTATGTCTAACACATGGCTTCCCTACACAAAGTCACATGCTTGACCAAAACCTTATCGATATAACGCATTCTTTCTTTCCTCCCACCAACAACTACATATCCAGATGCGCGATTTCATTGCGCAAAGCCATCACTCTACATCATAGCTGAAGCTAAAATCCCACGTCACAGTACGAATATACCGTCAACGGCAGATGAAATTTTCCATCTTTTTTTACTGATATTTGTGTCTATTTTCACGTATTTATTATTAAATATGCACATATGCGCAAAAATTTAAATAAACATGCATCAAGAAAAATAGGTATTTAATTTTTTTAAAAAAAATCAGTATTTTAAAAAACACTGGGGGATTTTAGATGAAATCTCCAAAAATCGGAAGAAATCGTTTTCCGACCGGAAGACCGATAAAAAATCGGAAGGATTGGCAACTATGGGACAGGATAGCATTATGAAACAATAAAGTGGTGAGTGCAATGGCCACTAAAGTCATTTTTAATCGCCATTCCCCGATATTTAATTGCCCTGGGGCCAGTGGGGACCTTGAATTTTAACCTTTATTATGCCTTAATAACAATACCTCATATTTGATTCCCACACATAATTGTTACTCATTCAATCCTTCATCACTCACATCTTTAATTGAAATAGGAATTGATGTTGTCTTTTGTACAAGATCTTGGATGTGTTCCCGCACTCCAGCATCGGAGAAGAAATGAAATTCTGGACCAATGGCCAGTGACTTCTCTTTTTGCGAATTGAGCTGGTCTTTGTCCATGGGTGAAAACGTCACATTTACAGGAAACCCGGCTATTCTAAATGGAAAATCAGAAGGTTTTCCCCTTGACTTTTCTTCGCGGTTTTGACCAAAAACCTCATGTTTTTTCCTGACTTCGAATAATGATTTTGAATTTCATGACAATTTCGGGTTTTCTAGATGAATGGAAACCCTGATCATGTTGGTTTGGGTCTCTATGGCACAAGGACAGTATTAGTCACACTGCATCAGGCGCAAGAGCTAAATTTTTGGATTTAATACATTATTTATTAGTGACTCAATTCGTCATTTGTATACCAGCTGTTACAGACCAGAGACGAATTCACTTGTCTTACACTACATTTAAGATGAAAAATGGCCAGCCAAAAGCGTTTTTCTGCCACTGATGTACACAGGAGGGTGTTGTAACCCCCCATTGCAATGAAATTTTGTATATTTAACATAGGAATATGTGAGTTGTAGCTCTGTAATCCCCATTGAGCCTATAAACCCCCGCTTATGAACTTTCTTCGGACACTTACAATTTCTGCACAACTTGTCAGGTCAACAACAGGTTAAAATGATGTGCCTCAGTGAATTTTAAAAATTAGGTGTTTTAAATGCAACTAAAAGATTACCTATATAATGTGGATGTGCTGGTTATGAAACGTATTTTTTTGCATATAAAAAACTATAACTTTTATATTTTATTGCTATTTATGTTCTTCCAGAACATTGTGATTTTAAGTTGACAGAAACTATGCTGATGATAAAGCATTTACTGCATGGTGGAGAAACAACATTTGCCAAAAGCTTCGCCCTTGTGAAACACCATGTAGATGTCTGCCTTCAACCTCTAAATACCTGCAACTGTTGGTTTGGAAATCAACTCACGGAGCAACCCATTGAAAGTGAAATAAATTCTGGTAAATGAATTCCATAGTTTATCTTACACAGTGTGGAATAATTAAAACATTGACATCCGGTGAATGAGACAGGCTTAATGTAAGAACAGAGAGCAGTAAATTAGGTTGATGGCTGCTAAAATCTTACGTTGTTGTTATTAAGTGTAAATCATTAAGTAGTTATTGTAATATAACAAAACGTTGCACAAAATATATTAAAGGAAGTTTTTAAAGGGAGAAGAATTTATAATACTACAATATAAAAGCTTCACCAGGAGATCTCATAACAAGCAGGGTTGGCTTTCTGCCAGCAGAAGCTCGCTTTTGCTGTGTCAGTGGCAGAAACTGGTTGTAACCAGTTTTAAATGGCAGAAAGTGGGAGAAACTGGCAGAAACTAATAAAAGTACTGAAAACAGTATTGTATTATTTAGTAAATGAAAGGTTACAAATATGTATTTTTATTACAATAACTTAGCGTATTATAAAGTTTTATATTATTTTCAACAATTAATGTATACTTAAGAGTACATCAAAGATTTGTTACAAAAACCATCTTTCGAAGGCAGGGTTTAAGCTGGCTCAAAAAGTGCTGTCACAAAAATGCTAAAATGGAAAGTGCTAAAAAATTATTAATTGCTTTCGTTGCTCAAAAAATCGTATCAATAAAATTATTTACATCAACAATGCTTTGAAACGTAAAAGACTAGTTGTTTTAGAAAAATAACATATTTATGAAAAAAAGAAATAATATAGAGGAAGGGTTAAAGAGTCATTAATGTTATTCCAGTTCAAGTGTGCTGCCACAGCCAATCAGCATTTAATTCTGCGACAAAGAGATGACTAATGAACGAAGATTAAATGTGGTGTATGCACATGGGTATTTAATGGATATTTGTTATCACATGTCCTAAAGTATATAGGAAGAAGGGGAGGCGGTAGTTACTGTAAGAAACATATTTTAAGGTTAAAAAAAAGAATGATATGCAAATCAAAGTTATTAAAAAAAAAGAGCAAAGTTTGTTGATAGGATATTAAACAACTGTTGCTATTTTGTGATGGACACAGTTTTTTTCCTGACATTTTACATTAATTAGCCACATTTTACGAAAAAAGCGACTATAGCTTAACCCCTTAACATTTTTAACCTCCAAATACAGATAAAGCTAGATTCCATTCGGACGGAAATTGCAATGGATTCAACCGTATTCCCCCACTCACCTGACTCCCTATCACATATAAATAAGTTGCTGGCTGTTCACACAGTAAGGAATGAATAGTGAGTTTTTTGTAATGAGGCTTTCAATCTGCTTCAAACATCAATGAAAGAAAATACCTTCTGCCCCCACTCCTACTTTGATCGTTTCGAAGTTTGCTAACTTTCTGACTTAGAAGGGGACAGACATTGTATGTTTCCTTTCTTCGATTTAACCTGTTTATTCACTATAAACTTTCGTTGATACAATCTGTCTATATGTGCCACCTCTATTCCTAGGCTCCCATCTCTCCTATTCAGAGACAAAACCATTCATGCACTCCAGGCTGTAATCCCATGCATGTTAGAGGGCATCTCCTCCTGATTCTCACATACCACACCCTGGCCATACAGCCACTTAAAACGTGAAAGGATAGCAACTTTTCAGCTGTTTCCACCACTTAAAAATGTTAAAGCAGTAATGAAGTAACCACAAGTACCCTGAGCAATCTGGGAAATAGAAATAAGATACAAAGTACCAGGGAAGAAATTTACATACAAAAGTTAAACCCTTGTAAAATAGCAAATGAAAAAGATCACCCAAGCTTTCGGAAAAGTCAGCAACAGTCCTTCATCGGGAGTAATGACGTAATGTTTTCTTGTTTCTGCCTCTTTTTATACTTGAAATTTCTGGAAAACCCCCTCATCAGAACAGTCCTGCAGAATTAAAAATCTGAGTGGGAGCCAATGGGAGGCTTCCTATAGGGATCATGGAAACACCAAATGGGAACCAATGAGAAACCTATATTGCGGGGCACCTGATGTTGGGGAAGTCCCATACATTTCAGAATAAGAGTTGTTCGTAAGTTTCTGGAAGTGGCTGTGATGTATTGATGGCTTCCCCATGTAGTTTGTAGGTTTCCCAAGATTATAAGAAGTCTACTATTTTTGTTTGTGATATGCTGATGTAGTATTTTTGTTGAATCCTCGTCGGGTTTGTGCCTGTGTTGTAAAGCATGTTCTGTCAGACGTGAGACTGGAGACACAGCCTCACGTCCGGCAAAACACACTTTACAGCACAGACACAAACCTGACTAGGATTCAACAAAAATACTACACCGGCACATCACAAACAAAAATAATAGACTCTTCTTGGAATCTTGAGAAACTTACAAACTACATGGGAAAGCCATTAATACATCACAACCACTTACACAAACAACACCTAAGACCTCGAACTAAGATCGCGAACAACGAACTAGATCCAGGGGTGGTTATAAGTCCAAACCAGAAAATTCCCTGAAAAGTTATGTAATATTTTTAGTAAAGACGCTGATTGCCAAATGAATATAAGAAATTACAGGAAACAAAATGAAATTTTTGTAACTAAAAAGAAAAGAAAAAATCCCAGAAATGGTAAGTTGAAATTCCCGGAATTTACGGAACATAATCACCTCTGTAGGTAACGAACTGCGAACTATGACGAAGAACGGTAGTTCACAAAAAAAGTTATCTGAACGAACGGGTCATTTTTGTGAATAGTTCAAAAAGACCCGCTCATTCACGTACAACCCATCTCTACCCTAGCAGCTGCACTTGCTTAGATCGCGAAGGGCTCTCGGGGGAAACCCTCTTGAGAAGAAAAGGGCAAAATGAGTATTTTTCTTCGGAGATCGTCATAAACATAAGCACTTTTTAAGGACTGGAAATGATAAAAAAATAATGATAGCAATAAAAAATAAGCTCTTTTCTAAGGCCTTAAAAACCAAAATAAAAAATCAGCACTTTTTACGGGCCTTAGAAACCAAAATAAAAAATCAGCACATTCTAAGGTTTTTAAGCACCGTACGAACCCTGGGAATATTCTCTGTGAGAAAAATATTTTTTCATTAAAACATTAAATCTCAGTGGTTATCTTTCATAGAGAGAAATCAGTTGCCATCTTTTTGCGAAATATTATAAATTTCATTGAAATTTGATTTTGATAAGATTACAAATGAGTATAATGAAACATTGCCAAAATATTTTGTCCAAACTTCGTACCCTAAAATACCCGATTCTTTAAATTTTAAGTATTATTAACTTTTGTGTGTTTAATCTATTCTATTTAGAAGCTCCTGCTGTTGAACCTATCCTTAGTTCTACAAATGATGGAAGCACCAACGAGTATCCCAGAGAAACACTACAGAGTGTAACGTATGAGGAACTGACATGCTTACATACTCCGCTACTTTCGTTATGCAAACGTAACTTGAAAGGTATGATTTCTGCTCTAATTAATTAATTATCATGCAATTTGAACTTACAAATTATCACTCTATAGATTACTGTATATAAATTTTTGTGATCAGTCAGTCAGTCGTGTGTTTAGAATTTCCACCGATTATTTATTGGTTTGATTGGGCTGTCAAGGAAAAGGTTTAGACCACTAATCTCATGCTCTTAATTATATACTAACAATACATATTATTGTAGATGATAAATTGCTGTCAAAGAAAAGAATGATGTCACGGTGCCTGGCAGGAAACGAACCCAGAACCTTTCGGTATTCAGCCAAGGGGTCATGGGTTTGGTCCCCACCAGACGTGAAACCATTCTTTTCTTTGCAAGCAATTTATCATCTAATGTTACAACATTTACACAAGAAATCGCCCCCTCCCCCACCCATGGTGGTCTGCGATCAATAAAGGAATGCTTAAAATGATCCATGAGCGACCAAAGTTTGAGAAACACTGATCTAGACCCTTGGGCAATAGATCTTAATGGGCCATAAAATCCACTGTATCTACGGCAAATAGCTTTGAACTTATGGATGGTCTATAATAGAGTCCATTGCTCAGAAAAATTAATGAATAAATTAATAATAATTAAAAAAATCCGCTCCTCAGAGAAACCAAAAAGAAAGGAGAAGTAAATAAAATTTGTTATGTTTATTTACATTTCTTTCTGGCAAAATGTGGGGCCCCCTTTTGAAGTGGGCCCTTACACGTTGTGTAAGTTTGCTCCATAGTAGCTATGCCACTGAGCTCAAGTATGAAACGAAACTGTGCAACCCACTTTCCAAAAGTCATGAATGAAAGTTTGGCCAAATCGTAAGCGAGTAAAAATCCCCTCTGAAAATTCAGAGTTGGATACAGTAGAATTAGCCTGAGATTCACAAGCCTTTCAGCGAGATATCCAGCCAACAGATGGCCAGATGAATGGCTTGTAAACAGGGTTGTTTCTGAGGTCACCAATGAAGAGCTCACTGATGACCAGATCATTTCCATTGTTTTGGAAGAACAATCTGATGATACCGAAGAAGACGGTACGCTGGCTGATGACCTGTCTTCAGTTGTGTTTAGTTTTTACAGCACTGGACCTTGGACATTTGCCCATTTACCTATGTTATAAGCTGGTCTTGGTTAAAAGAATGGTAATTTGCATTTCACTGAAGGTTTTTTTTTTTCCAAACTCGCAACAATGCTGGTAAAAATGTACAGGATGCAAAGGTGAATATATTAAATGGCACCTATACATTGATAAAGGGTGATTTACTGTTTGGGCGCATTCAAGTATTACGTAAGCAATATTTTGGCCATTTTATACCCCCTCCCCCTGGTAAGCAAAAATTAACATTGGCTAACATAGGAAAATAAACACAACAGCAACCCCCAAGGGTGTTTACGTAATACTTGAAATCACCCTTTGTCCTGAATTTCATTTTTGCAATGACTGAACCAAATTTTTTATGAATGATTGTGCATTGCTTTTCGATCCAGCCCTGTATAACCATCTACCTGAAAAGAAGTACAGGTGCAATATGTTCTTTACAGTGCAAGGTCAGAAAAAGTTGTGTTATACTAGGACATGAGGGACCCGAGCCTCTTGAAAACAAGGGAACCAACTTCCTGACTACAGCGAGCAATTAATACGTGTCCTTCTGTGATACCATTGGGAGTTGATTCCAGGTTAACAGCATGCTAGGCAAACACGTTACTATTGCAAGGCCTAATAATAATAGAATAAATGCCTAAGATCAGAGGGCAATTGGCAGTGATTTTTTTTTTATCGTGATTTGTCTGACATTTTAACTGTACTTTGTATTCATAGGCGTAATATGGCGTGGGCAGTTGCCTGCCAGTTTTTTTCAGAAAAAAGGCTAAATCATAAGTTTCCCATACAATTTTGCATTGACTGTTTCCTCCCCCACCCCAAGTTTATGCTGTATTTAACCAAGGCTGTAGCGAGAAAGTTTCACACTGGGGACGCAGGTGAGGGACATAAAATCATATGAAATAATTTACGGGGGAAAATATGCTCGTTACTAGGGGGGCACAATCTGGACGGTTCTGCCAGGGGCACAAGATCATACAGCTACGGTCCTGTATTTGACCCCCAAGTTATGCCTATATTTGTATTGACCAAGTAGGCTTCACTCGTAACCATTAAGGATTATTATGTAGTTCAACAGGGAAAATGTTCTGTGGGAAAACCCATCTGCATCCTTAATTTTGCTTTTTTAATATTTATAGATGAAGAGACATTTGGTTCTGTCTTTCGAAAAGCATGTGAGGTTCTGTGGGGATCTCCATTTGATTACATATAAAAAATAGATTAGGCCTGCACCTCAAATTTAAGTATGTATTTTGTTGAAGTCCATTGGTCAGCATTATAAATAAACATGTGCAATACATCTTTCATCACTAAAGTATGGATTTTGCTGGCAGCCTTACTACAGCATCCTTATTCTGTCAGTATGGGAGAAACGTTATACCATGAAGTGCAATACAGATTCCATAAAGTCGTCATACAGAACATGACACCATGTCATAACTTTGCCACAATATATTTTAATGTTAAAAATTTACAATGTGGAAATATTTAACTTTTGTTTTTTACCTAGATTAAAACATGTGTGTTTAGAGGAAACATCAGCTCATCTGAATTGAATTTTTAACTATGCATATATACAAATAAGTGGTTTCACAAATTGATACCATTTACACAAATTTAATTAAAAAAGTGTTAAAAACATTTGTTAAAAAACTGTATGAACTTCCATCAGTTTGTGAAGCTAATATGTATTTTTATTACATGGTGTTGCCAAGTTTGAATTTTTTTTTATGGCGGTTGTTAAAATTTCTTAGCCATAGTTCACTCAATTTGTAAACAATTTCAACAAAATACTTCTGTTTTGCTATGTTTTTTTTTATTTAAAAGCAATAGAACCATAAAATAAAAATTTTACCTGTTACATTTCTTTTCTCATTGGTATAAATCTCATTTTTTAATGGACTGTTTACCTGAAATATTTAAAACAAAGTATTATGTACATGTAATGTGGTCTGCCTCTAACAATGCACCTGTACGAGTTGGTTATCGTGTTTTGGGGTGAAAATTTTACCATAGATGCTCAATGCCATTCTATGTCGATTGACGTTCTCAAAATCATCTAAATGATAGCAGTTCGGGAGATATGAATTAAAAAAAAAAAGAATTTGGTGATGATTTGGGGTTAAAAAATGTGCTAAAATGCAGCGTATACACCAATAAGCTCGCAAAGGTCAGATGGAGTTATTTGAACGCATGCAAAACAGATGAGACATCAGTAGCTTATCTGCTGGAAAGAAAATAGGTTTCGTGCACTGCATTGCAAAGCCTTATGTAAAAATGAAGAATCCTATTTAGTGTTATGAATTGCTTATAAATGCTATACCTTTGCATATTCAAGTTTATTTGAATAGTTGTTTCTTTAAACTGCATTAGTGTCAATCGCTTCTGCATATTCATACATTCCTTAATAATACTCAATATCGACAATAAGAATCTATATTTTCTAGTGAGCTTGTGCCTTGGTGTGCATACATCAAGACCTGTGATCTCATACATCTAGTTCTCTTATACGTTCTCATACATCTAGTTCTCTTATACGTTCTCATACATCTAGTAATTTGATTTATTTAGCTGTTGCAATGGTTAATGTTGTTAATGTGCTTCATACTGTAAATTGTAAAATGTGCGAGTACATAAAGGCAAAAAAGCTGAAGGAGACGGTTAGAACATAGGAAGACATACAATTAGCCGAATCCATTTCAAAGATGTTACAAAGCCATGAAGGTAATGACATTATTCGAGAAGAAATAGAAGAGACGTGTGACATCGATGAAGAGTTTGAAAATTTTAATGACTATGATGATGATGAATTGGGGAGTGGTATTCATTCCAGTGAAGATGCCGTAATGAAGTCGATGAAATGCATGTAAATAGCTTGTGAAGATGACTCGGAATCCAAAACGTTAAGTTAAGAATATGTTCCTAGTTCACCACTGAAACCCACTTCATATGCTCACATCCCTCTTTCCAAGTGAAAGCAAATTGTTGAATTCTCTTTTGGACGTCGTGGAGGCAGCGCTAGAACCATTGATGTTGTGCACAACAGATTCGGCAAATCCACTCCACATATGAACACTATAAGGTGCTGGAAGAGGGAACTTTATAGTGGCCAAATTAATCGCGAACTTGCACTTCGTTTTATCAGACGTAGCACTTATGAAAAATTTATAAGAGCACGAGCTGCTGCCATGGCCGTTCATGACATCAATTTCCGGCAATGGTTGGTATAAGCGGCGAAAGAGATCGGATATCGGTCGTTCACCGCTTCCGAGTCGTGGGTCAACAAATTCAAGATTGAAAACTGCATTCTCAGTTTGAAAATTACTCGCTTTGTCACACGACAGACACAAGTTAACCAACTGAAAATTGAAGAGGAATCGAAACAATTCATACAGAAAATCAAACTATGCTTCCAATGTACAGCGCAGACTACGTTTTCAATGGTGATCAGAGTGGGTTCAACAAGGAATTAATGACACCACAAACAATTGAGGTGAGAGGTACGCGACTTGTGCAAGGTTACGTACAATCACGTGCAGCAACAAGTCATTCGTACACAATCATGCCTCTGATTAGTTTATCAGGTAAACTTTCTTCAAGGATGATGTTTGTGCTGCAAGAGCGACAAGGCGAGTTGAGCTCTAATGGACTCGCAAATATGTTTTAAAGTCCCAACCTGTACGTAACATTTACGTAAAGTGGCATAATGGGCAAGTGTGACCTATTGCATTTCATTGAACACTTATTAGTACCCTCTTCTGGTGTTTACAATTTAGTTTTCTTTGATTCATGGTGTGCTTTCAATAATCCATCCTACATACAGCCATTCCTACCCGAGGGAAAGGTGGTGAACGTTGAAATTATCCCCGAACATACAACAGGCGATATTCAACCGCTTGATGGGTTCGGTTTTCGCCCTTGGAAGTCATATGCCAAACAATTTTCAGATTATGTATGTATCAATCACATCGAGTTTAATGGAAATGAAACTCTGCAAACTCACAATAACATACTCAAACTTCAGGCAATAATCCACAATCAACTGTCATCCCCACAATTCATAAATATGTGGAAATATGCTTGGTACAAATGCAGGTACATCAATGGTGATGAGCCAAAATTCACGCATCCAATCACTTTCACATTCAAAATCAATTTTGTAAATGCGATAAACTTCCCATGGTGTGTTGTGCTTGGTGTAAGAAGTTCGTGTGCTTCTATTGAATGTTCAAGCCTTTCGTGAATGTCATTCATTAGCTGCCAAAATTACGTTCAATAATTAGAAAACATTAATTAGCAAGTGATTTTCAGCTTGTATGATGATTTCAATGTTTACAAATAATTAGGTTTGAATCTTTTTCAGGAAAAAATTCCCCCTACCTGCTTTTACACTACCGAAAAAAAATTATATCTCTAGAACGAGATTAGGAAAATTTCTCCCCCCTCTCTCTCTTTCTCTCCCTCTAAAAATGTTTTTAAATTGAACCAAACCTGCTGAAACAAATACAGTCATGGAAAAACGTGATGATTTTTAAAATAACTCCCTCTGCCCTTTGCGAGCTTATTGGTGTATATGCTGCGTTTTGGCACATTTTCGAACCCCAAATCATCGCCAAATACATTTTTAAAAAAAAATGCATATCTCCCAAACTGCTATCATTTAGATGATTTTGAGAACGGCAATCGACATAGAATGACATTGAGCATCTACGGTAAGATTTGCATCCTAAAACACGATAACCAACTCATACAGGTGCATTGTAAGAAAATTATTTTTTTATATGATCCTCTATGTAAGATTATTTTTGCAGTTAGTTATATGAAGTGGAACTTCCATATTATCAGCGTTTTGGTAAACCCCATGATTTGAAATTCCCATTCATTATAGGCCTATAGAAAAACTGTTTTTTACATATTGAATTTTTTTATGGACTCTTCGATGACTTCGATATATGGAAGTACTACTACATTTTGTATTAAATAGTGACATGCTATGTTTAAATTATTACCAGTAACGAAGAAATCAGCAATGGTTAACACAGGGTTTTAAAGTTTTTGACACATACTTATTATGACTTTTTCAAACTCATGAATTTTGATTTTGCATGAATCAACTAAAAAGCATTTTTTTTTCATAATTCATGTTTGAACTTGCTTATTTTGGAGACATTCATAGGCTTTGTAATTAATTGGCATAAAGACAGCAAGATCTACACACTGTCTGGAAAAAAATTGTCCGATGTACGAGTATTCTTATAAGAATAAGTCTAAAGTAGATTTCATATCAGTCACGAGGACTAAAAAAATAATGCCGCATGTGAAATGGGTTTTGAAAAGGAAATCTCATTTTGGGTGTTAATGCAGAATACATACCGCTCACCAAATTTTTTCAGTATCATCAAAATGGATGTCAACGATTGTAGCAGCCACCTGCTATGATAGAATGTTGTTTTTCAGATGCTTTTGTGACCCAGTGCTTTTTCTAAACCAGGACATGCTTAATTGTGGGCTGGGGAGGGACATTCTCCATACTAAAAACATGCAGATATTCATGACACCACAATCTTTTGAATCCGTAAATCTTGAAATAGTAACATTCATTTTTTTAAAAACTTGCATGTTCTAAACAATGTAAGTGGTCAGACAATATGACATCAGAAACTGTACAATATGATGTCAGAGGAAAAATGAGAGCAGGAGAAACTAATTTTGGAATGGTTCGTAGAGAGAAAAGGGCAGTGGTGCATATTCGGCAATAGCGCCAGATTCTGATATTCTTTTTTCTTACAGACTTCTTTTTCCTAAGACTGTAAGATGCATTGTCTAAGACCATTGGCTTAACATGATATTATAATGCCCTTGAATCTGTAAAAACAGTAACAGATATAATAAAATCAGGCCTATGTATGGGATTTCAAAAAGGGAAGCTTTAGAATGAGGTTAGATAGAAACTTTTTCTCTCGTAAAGAATTTAATTTTACAGCTAAGGAAATTGTTCAAGTGGAAGGAGTTTAATTCTCAAACTCTTCCACCCATCCCTGTGCATGGCTTTGAATAAAAAATATATAAAAAGTGTCTCTTAGGAAAAATGAAGATGAAAGTAAACTTCCATTTGTTTTATATTTATACTGCCAGGCTGTTCATGGTTCCCACTCTTTTGTCCTGATGAAATTCAAGGACTTTTCAAGGACCAAATAATTTTTTTCAAGGACCTTACATTGTCAATACTGGAAATACTTCCTTTTTTTTCTTTTACCAAAACTTGGAAAATGGTTTTTGGCAGTTTTCAATTACTTTTCAAGGGCCCTGACTTGGCAAAAAAGATTCAAGGACCATGGGAACCATGCTGTTATAATATTCAGGAGACCACTAAAATCGTTATTTCATAATCTAAGGTGACCAGATATCCCGTTTTAGGCGGGACAGTTCTGCTTTGGGCATAAATGTTTCCCTTATGAGATCCATGAATGTCCCACTTTGAAGGATAGTCCATTCAGCTAATTGGGTAATTAATTAAAAATGCCGTCTAATCTTCTAGACATTTCTGAGACGATTTGATATAGGCTTACTATCAGCACATTAGCAAAATCGTAGAACATGTATTGTTACTACCATGAAGTAATGCAGCAGTAAATTTCTTTTTTTCTTCTTTTCCAATGAACAAAGTACATTGGAGAGAATACAACTTACAGTCAGCATTTTAAAGCCAATATTGATGACAAAAAATAATTTCAATTTAAGTTAAGATTTTTATGAAATGATACAGTCCTCACCAAGGCTTTAAGTCTAAATAGAAAACGTGAATTATTAAAATGTATATGTACATGTTAAAATTGAATGCAAAGTAAGCATCTGAAACAAACTGCTGACTGCACTCTTCAATCGCAACTCCCTTTTCCTTGCTTCCTCTCCTTCCCAAAAACACTACTCTGCTTTTGGGCAGAAAGTATCTGGTCGATTACCTATAATCTATAAATATATATGTTAGGCTCAAACACTCAATGAGCGAAAAAACAATCATAATGCGTTGTGGCTGTTTCAGCAAATGATCAATATCTGTTCCGGTTGTACTGCTAAATTCTAGGCTTAAAAACGCTCCAGATATGTCAGGGTCGTATCGGGATGCCTGCAGCCCCCATCCTTTTTCTAGGCTGCTATTGGAGCTATGACTAAGATATTCCATATTTAGAATATACATGAGGACACTTCAAATGTCACATGTCAGGGCCATATCAATGGGGACCCCAAAGCTCCTAGCCTATTTCTAGGCTGCTATTGGAGCTAAGACTACGATATTCCATATTCAGAGTGTATGTGAGGGCACTTGAAATGTCACATGTCAGGGCCGTATTGGGAGGCCTGCAACTCCCATCCTTTTTCTAGGCTACTATTGGAGCTTTGATTACAACATTCCATATTCAGAGAGCGTACATGAGGACACTTGAAACGTTGCATGTTAAGGCTGTATTGTAGCTCTAATAGCAGCCTAGAAATAGGATGGGGCTCCGGGCCCCCAAGTAAGGCCCTAACATGTGGCTTTCAATTGCCCTTACGTACACTCTGAATATGGAATATCTTAGTCATGGCTAAAATAGCAGCCTAGAAAAAGGATAGGCGCTTCGGATCATCCTGAGATGGCCCTGACACATATCTGGAGATTTTTCAACTCTAGAATATGACAATACCACCAGAATGGGCATTGGCTGTTTGCTAATGAGCAACAACCCGAATTTCGGGTCATGGCATTTTTAAAATGGCCAGAACGCGTTGTGGTCACTTTTTTTCTCACTCATTAATCATTTTTGGTGTTTGAGCCTATACAAATAATCAGTGAGGAGGCTTCAGAATTTTGACCTAGTAGTTGAGTTGTTGCTACAAATAAGGTTCTATTGTATTTGTATTTTACTGTGCAAGGATGGATAGGATCCTGCTGTGTGGGAACCTACATGTTTCCAAGGAATACACCTCTGTTGTCCAGGAAACCAAACCCCGGATTACAGTGGGCAGAAAAACACCAACCCAGAAGAATAGAAGAATGCTACTGGATCGATTGGAAGACCGCAATAAAATGGGGGCAAAAGAAGGGCTCTAGTGTATATGACGTTCCTCTTATCATTTTTCTTTCTGAACCACTCCAAACATAGTTTATATTAGTTTTTGCACTTCTTACTTCATATCGTACCACCTGTGATGTCATCGAATGATCGCTTCTATAAGTGTGTGGTACCAGATATCGTGCCATTTGTTTTTTTATTTCCCGTTTCTAATGTCAGTGTTTGTGAGTTGTAGTGATCTAGTATGCATTCAGTGAGCTGCTAAATCACTTTTCTTCCATGGATTGCAATTGAAAGGTAGGAAATGTGCTATTGGGTATGTTTTTTTTATATTTTTTAGTTTTGATTAAAAAAAATAGCCATCGAGTTGCCACAGGCCCTGTGTTCTGGCAGGGGCACCCCTTATCAATGGACTGCGAAATATGCCCCATGGCACAAAAGCAACACCCTACAGCTTTCAGTTACTTAATTATGCAAAATAATGATGTTAAAACATAGGAGAGTTTTTTTACTTTTGATTAAAAGAAAATGACCACTGGGCTGCCAAAGGCCCCCAAGTTCTGGTGAGGGCACACCTCGATGTGAAGCATGTCCCTGCGGTACCCTGCACCCTTCGGAAAAGTATTGGGTCTAAAAAAATGTCTGAAAAACTATATTCCATCATGATGGATGGTCACTACAGCCGTTGATGTCTGCTTTGGTGATGTTGTCGAAAAGAAGTAACCGAGGCGGAACGCTTTATGCACTATCACCGTGCAAAGGAAGGCTTTAGACAGGGGAGACTGGGCAATCACCATCTGGGAGATCCAGACCCCTCAAAGACTGTAATGGTATTAGTATATATTTACAATTATATAAAAATACGAGTACCAAGCAGAGCTGACTTTGGACATTTTGATAGCCTAAGCAGATTGCAACTACACAATTTCCATAAATTCAGTAACGAATTGAAAAATCATGGTAACTCAAAAGTATACAACAGTGATAATCTGCATCATATCACATGTAGCTGAGAAATGTAAGAACATTTGATACAAAGCATTTACATGTTGTATTCACTATACAAATTAAAAAAAATAAAGTAAGAGAAAGAAAAAAGAAAAAAAAGAGGAAAGAGTAAGAAATACAGGTGTCAAGATTAAACAGGAAAAGTAAATACAAATTGTGGTAACTATGAGCAGCATCTCACGTCCAACGGTGTTGATTTATGCTGTTGATAATGATGTGGATAAGTTCCATGGATACCAACACCCACTGTCTGCATAAAGCAGGAGGCCTACGCTTCTGTAGGATTTGGAGGAGGAGGAGAGTTGGTGGTTAGCAGTAAGCCTACTCTGAGTATTCCATATATGCTCATTAAGATTCAAGTCAGGAGAATGTGCTAGCTACTCCATATGGACTATACTCTCCTCTTCTAGATACTGTGCACAAGGCGAACCACGTAAGGGTGGATATGATATACTTGCAGTACAAATAAATCGCCAGTTGTGCCCGCATACAAACAATGGAGTTCAAGAACTCATCTCTATACTTCTGACTATTGAGGTTTCCATCTGGCAATACATACAGATTGATACGTCCATTTAAAAATATAAGTATACTATATGTCCAAAAAGTATCTGAACACTTTGGATTTGTTATTTTTATTTTTTGAATTTCTAAAAAACTACTCTGCTAATTATTCTCTAACTTTGGAGATATATAGAAGGTGCTTGAATGCACACTTTCCAATAAAGTTTCGGTGACTTGTGCATTTAGGGGACCACCCACATACTGACAAAACAAAAAAATGTATTTGATCACCCTGTATCATAAAAAGCTGGAACATGTATATTCATGAAGATAGAAACATTTCTGTAAGAAAATCCAAACTTTATCACTTGTTTTTCTTACAATATCCACAATTTTCAGTCAAATTTCATGAAACTTACAGGACATTTGTCAACGTACGAGAAAAATATTATACTTAAATTAGAAATTAATATATTGAATACACGATGAGATATGAGCATTTGAAGAAAATAAATTATTACTGTGCATCAGTGAAAAACATGAACTTTCTTTCATAAGTTATAAGTCAATAATATA
Organism: Dysdera silvatica; assembly: GCA_006491805.2. Lineage (NCBI taxonomy): Eukaryota > Metazoa > Arthropoda > Arachnida > Araneae > Dysderidae > Dysdera > Dysdera silvatica. The sequence continues at coordinate 174,999,214 of QLNU02014176.1, read as the reverse complement.
GGGAAACTTCAAAAAAATGCCAGTGGGATATCTTGAAAATTCAGAAAGTTATGGATGATATATTGAGCCGTATATCTCCAATCTCTGAAAGTAGCTAAAAGATAAGCAGTTTTTCCACAAATTGTCATACTCCAAATTACCAAACACCCTTGTTCTGAAAACGAAATAATCCAGATTTATGCAAGTAATGGTTAAAAGTTTCCGAATACCCCTCTACATGTTTCTGTTAGTGACGTCAAATTTCTAGCTCTCAGACAAGTATAAAAGAAGTCTGACGAGTTAACAATTATAATTTCAAAGCTAGAAAAGTAAAATGGGAGGAAAGGGCGAGCTAAATGATTTTGAACGTGGTGAAGTCATTGGTTGTCACCGCTGTGGAAAATCTGTTCGTGAGATTTCTGTGATGTTACGAGTGCCCCGTTCCACCGTTAATGATGTTATCGTAAAGTGGGAACATACGGGGACTACAACGGTGCATCCACGACCTGGTCGACCACTCCGTCTAGTAGACAGGGAACGCAGAGTGCTGAAGAGAGTTGTGAAAGCGAACCGCATGAAATCGACGGAAAATCCGATTGTGCGGATTTTCAAAAAGCCTCTGGATGCAACGTCAGCACAAAAACAGTTCGTCAGGAACTGCAAAGTCTTGGTTTTCATGGCCGAGCAGCTGCATATAAACCAAGCATTACTGCAATCAATGTCAAGCGTCGCTTACAATGATTCAAAGTGTGCAAAACATGGAGCCTGCAGCAGTGGCGTGAAGTGTTATGGAGCGATGAATCACGGTACACTATTTGGCAATCAGATGGTAGAGTCTGGGTGTGGAGAATGCTGGGTAAACGCTTTTTACTTGACTGTATTGTGCCGCAAGTTAAGTTTGATGGTGGAAGCATAATGGTTTGGGGTGGTTTCTCATGGTTCGAGCTTGGCACTTTAATTCCTTTGAAGGGAACTCTGAAGACGGGAGGCTATCTCGACATTTTAGGCAATTCCATGTTGCCCACATTGTGACAACAGTTTGGAGTAGGTTCATTCTTGTTTCAACAAGATCGTGCTCCTATCCACACAGAAAGGGCTGTACAGAGCTGGTTTGCTGACATGGATGTTGAGGAATTGGACTGGCCTGCTCAGAGCCCAGACCTAAATCCCATAGAACACCTATGGGATGAATTAGAACGTCGACTACGAGCTAGGCCAAAATGCCCCACATTGGCGCAAGAGCTGATTAATATTCTTTTGCAAGAATGGCATGCAATTCCCACTGAAAAATTCCAGAAACTAGTAGATAGCCTCCCAGATAGAGTGGCAGTCATCACTGCAACAAAAGGTGGTCCCACTTCATACTAATTTTTGACTTCTTGTTGGTTTGTTGAATTTTTATGGCGCAAGGATAACAATGGTCATTCTGCACCAAGCAAGGTTTTTGACTTCTGTAAAGGAGAAGCAAAACATGCAGGTGTCCAGATACTTTTGATCCTTATTTGCATAAATCTGGAATATTTCATTTTCAGAACAGGGGTGTTTGGTAATTTGGAATATGACAATTTGTGGAAAAAACCCTTATCATCTAGCTACTTTCAGAGAATTAGAGAAATACGGCTCACTATATCATCGATAACTTTCTGAATTTTCAAGATATCCCACTGGTATTTTTTTTAAGTTGCCCTATACTATTGACTACAAAATTATGAAAGAAAGTTATTCATATCTTTCGCGCATGCACAGTAAAAAATTCTTTTCTTCAAATGCTCATATCTCATCGTGTATTCAATATATTAATTTCTAATTTAAGTATAATATTTTTCTTGTACGTTGACAAATGTTCTGTAAGTTTTGTGAAATTTGACTGAAAATTGTGGATATTATAAGCAAAAAATATGTGACAAAATTTGGGTTTTCTTAAAGAAACGTTTCTATCTTCATGAATATACATGTTTATTTTACAAAAATGCACACAGGCATTAAGCATAGCTGGTTAAATATTTTCTGAAAGTTACAAATAATTTCCAGCTTTTTATGATACAGGGTGATCAAATATATTTTTTCACTTTGTCAATATGTGGGTGGTCCCCTAAATGCACAAGTCACCGAAACTTTATTGGAAAGTGTTTATATATACCTCCAAAGTTAGAGAACAATTGGCCGAGTGGTTTTTTAGAAATTCGAAAAAAAAAACAAAAAATCCAAAGTGTCCGGATACTTTTGGGCATATAGTGTATACTATCTCCACTATATGTGTCCCTTTCCTGAATATTAAAGAAATGATGATGATTATCTTCCTCTTTTCAGATGTTTCCTTCGTTTGAGTTTTTATGGTGCAAGGACACTCAAGGTCATGTTGTACTGGAAGCTACAGTTTTTCAAGGAATCCGAACCTCTTAATGCCTACGGAACCAACCCCCGAATTACGATGAGCAGTTAATAAGAGTTCTTTCTTCGTTTGGCACAGTTGGAAGTTAAACCCAGAAAACTGCACATTAGGCGAACATGGTACGAATTGCAGGACCATTTTTAGATGTAAACTCCTCGAAAATCACTCAGTAAAGTAATTCATGCATTAAAAGTACAGACTTCCACTGATTTGGAATCCACAAGCATACATGCCCAATTCAAATGTTCCCCCTTTGTAACAAGAGTTCAGGGTCATGAACTATTTGTTTGTTTGTGGTTTTACGGCTCAAGGACTACAATGGTCATGCTGTGCAGCGACCAACTGTTTTCCGAGGAATCCAAACCTCTGGACCTATGATTTTCCGAGGAATCCGAACCTCTTAAGGCCTAGGGAACCAAACCCCGGACTACAGTGAGCAGTGCGATCTTTATGAGATCTCTGACTAAGCGTTCTTTGCATTGTTGGGAGTCAAACCCTGGTTAATGGCATACTAGGTGAGCATGTTATCACACTGTGCCACATGGCATGGGTCATAAAATAATACCTATCGTCTAGTATACAGCTCTCTTTGATGTAGCCTTCTGCGTATCATCGAGGCTGATATTGTCCATATTGCAGGTGCAGCAAGTGTAGATCTGAGATGAGTCAGAGCGGAAATCCTGCTTCGCTGTGAAAAAAGCCAGAAGTATTAGTCATCTGATAGAGCATAAAGCTTGGCCTACATTTGCTGTACCTTTGGGAAGCTGAATCTGGTTTTAAATTGGTACAACATCCACTGCCACAAAACAAGCATTCAGCCACCTTGCAACGTTTGCGTACCAGTGACTTGCTTCATAATATGATGCTTACTTCTAGTAAATGATGTTTTGACATCATTGTAACAAATTCACTATCTTGAGATCTTTTCATTTACAGTCACACACATGGATTTCAGACTCGCTGTTGTACAGCCGGTTTCAAGCTCTTGTGCATTTGCATAAATCAGTGCCAGGATTGTCATACTACTGCATTCAATGCATCGATGTTGCATGCCTTTACCCATAACATATTCAAATTCCGTGCACTTTAAACTACATTAGCTAAATTATCATGATTTTTTTTATTTGTCACAATTTATGGAAACCAGTGAATATCACCATACAAGAATAAAGAGTAGGAAAACAAAGAGTATGTAGGTACAGGAAGATTATAATCCTCACCATTAGCAAATAAATTATATTAGTTCTCTCAGCCCCCATATTATAAAATGAATTTCAGCATTGTAGATCCCCATTTAGTTGTACCTTGTCTCTTCAGATAACCTTTCTATACCTAGTTATGAATTAAAAAAAAAGCACTAACTGCTCACCACAGTCTTGGGGGTTAGTTCCTTAAGCCTGAAGAGGTTTCTGGGAAAACTGTAGGTGCCAGTGCAGCATGACCCTTGTTGTTCTTATACCACACATGCAAACAAAACCAAAAGAAGTGTCTCGAATTGAAAAAAGTGTATAAGGGATGTTGTGATATGTGAATAAACAGGGCAAATATTTGGGGATCAATAACACGAGTTGCTTGTAGAAGTTCGAGCATTGGTATGTTAAGGGTCCTACAATTCATTACTAAATAACAATCCGGTCCGGATGCGACCCTAGGCAATTGCATTAGATCCCATGTTGCTGAAGTCCACAGGGGCTTGGAGACAAGCTCCTGCCAGACACACAGTCAAACTCTGCTACAGAGAAACCTCAAGGAACTGAACTTTTGGTTTGCTATATCCAATCTGATAAAAATAATGGCTGATTGGACAAGACCAAAAAATTCATTCAATATATACGGGGATTTGTTATAAGCTGGGATCGCTATACCAGGGTTTGACAGTATTTGTTTTAGGAAATGGTTTGTGTTTTACAGTACAAGGATAGTTAAGGTCATGCTGTGCGAGGGTCAACCGTTTTTCCGAGAGATCCGAAACTCTATTGCCCATGAAGCTGAATTCCGGACCAGGATGGACAGGAAAACTGTGTGTTCCATGTATCTTTGAAATTAAACCTAGGTTCGTGGCATAATGGATGTGCATCACTGGTGTATGTAGGTTGTAACCCTCCATTGTGATATAATTTTGTATATATACATATGAAGTTGTAGCTAGCTGTAACCTCCCGCATTATATATATGTCCCCCCACCACCAGCCAGGATTACATCAGTGGAAAATGAAATAGAAAGTACCAAACACTTGGCTAAAAATAGGAATTGGAAATAAATCACCTCCCACTTGAAAGATTTCCGGATCTCCACCCTTATGGATTTTCTGCATATGCCTATGATGAGCAGATTACCATTATGCTATCATAGAGCTAAAGGGCACTGCAAAGCTGATAACAAAAATCTAAATGTGCACTCAGGAATGTAGCTAGATGATTCTGCGTCCCTGGTAGAATTGCCCAGATTGTGCTGTTAGTCACGGACATATTTTCTCTTATGAGTTATTTCAACCAATCTTATGTCCCATCTAGCTTGTGCCCCTGGCATGGGCCTTCCTCACCACTCCCTAGCTGTGGTCCTATGTGGCCACATAGGTTTGCCAACTGCTAAAGTTAATCTTATCTTTGAGTGATGTCCCGATATATTTGTTTTAGGAACTTAATATCCTAGTCATTGCAGCTTGTTTTCTTATTTCATCTATCTCCTATAAGTGTGTCTTGGGTCTTTAAGGGGCCAGTTGCAAAAAAACAGATGTTTATCCTTGGTTAATTATTGTTTTCTATATATGAGGGGGTTAAAGCCGATGTGATATAAATTTTTGGGATTTGGAAAAAAAAGCGAGCTTTCCTAGATTGTTATAATACATTCCTGGGTAAAAATAAACCATGTTTTATGCCATCAATTAGTTGAATTAGGGCATACGCAAACTTTGAATTAAATGTATTTGTATATCTAGATTATCTTTCAAAACTTAATTCTATTTTTGAAAACAGTTATTACAGTTTTAACACACACATAATCATATATAAAATTGAAAAATATAATACATGTACATTAAATTAAAATCGATTTGCCATATTAACACTGAAGGAAATAGAAAACTTTTAAACACAGAAAATATTAAACTTCTTTTACAGTTATTATATATATAATTGAAGGATTTATTTCAACTTTTTAAATCAGAAAA
>QLNU02014176.1:174972580-174993573 GCA_006491805.2 Dysdera silvatica | reverse complement strand
TATCGTACGCAGCAGAAAGTATTATATACAGGCCTGCACAAAAGTTTAGACACAGAGGCAAATTATAAATAAAAGCGAGAATTTGCATTGAACTTCGCCGATATTGTATCTAAATAATCCTAGAACCAATAATAAATTGTGCAACTTAAAAGATTACCAAAAGTACTGAAACAAAATATCCCAACACCGTAATATTGGAATCTGCATGCCACAAATGTTTAGGCACATATGTCAGATTTATGCAAATTAACGGCGCGAAGTTCCCAAGTGATCGAAGGGGCGTTTCCCAGAGTTGTTATATAAGGCCTGAAATAATTTAGAATGCTTAGAACGATGCCGAAGTCAAAGCAATTTACGAATGACGAGATTTTGAAGATTTGGAGGCTGAAAACTAAAGGTAAATCTGTTACTCAAATTTCTGTTGCATTGAACCGTTCAAAGCGAGGCATTTATCGAGTGTTATCCCGGGGTGATCAGTATCAACCAAAATCACGATCTGGGAGGCCTCGAGTGACCAGCATTCGGGATGATAGACAAATACGAAGATTGGCTTCAAATGAAAGCCTGTCTGCAAATCAAATAAAAAACACGTTAGCAATGCGAGTGTCAAGAGAAACCATACGTAGAAGGATTGTAGAATGCAGGCATTTGAGATATGCAAAAATGCGCCGCAAGCCCTGCTTGCAATTACATCATAAACAAGCACGACTACAATGGGCAAGGCAGCACATATCATACAGTGACGAATGGCTGCAGGTGTTATTTAGTGATGAAAAAAAGTGGAACTTAGATGGTCCCGATGGCCTTTCGCACTACTGGCACGATCTTCGAAAACGCCCCTTAAGTCGGTTCAGCAGACGTCAAGGAGGAGGTTCAGTCATGGTTTGGGGAGCCTTTAGCTTCAATGGACAGACTTCTTTGGCGTTTTTGAATGGAAAACAAGATTCCAAGGCATACCAGGCAACTCTTGAAAGTCACCTATTACCTTTTGGCGAACTTTTATGTGGACGAAACTGGGTTTTCCAACAAGATAATGCGTCCATCCACACATCCAGGTCAACAAAAGAATGGATGAGCGCTAAAAATATTACAGTTCTCGATTTTAAAAACTTCAAAAAATAAAGAGATTGAGGGGACAGAAGGGCTTTGTGAGCCGAGAATTCGAACATAAAAAGCAAGAAATAGTATTGTATATTACGGCCGACAGATATTTTACACTATTCAATTTGAAATTTAAAAATACGCATTAATTTATAATTAAAGATAAAGTTAAGTATTTTTAGGGATATGATAAAAGAATAACAGATTAGTAAAAAAGTTGTCCCAAACGCAATCATATCGCAGATAATGTTCGTGGTAAAAAAAATGTGAAACTTACAAATAACGATAGCGCAGGACTTTTGTGCATACGGCTAACGAGAGAGAGAGAAATGCGGGTTACAAAGCTTGTGCAACAATCAAGCCTTCTTGTCTTGTGAATACAATAACAAGTGCCCAATAAATAAATGCGATACAATTATAACAATGACTTCTTTTTCATGCCTGTTTCTACATTTCGTGGCTAAGATTCATCGGCAGCTTTCACATAAATTTCTTACACATACATTAACACGACGTATTTATCTTTATACAACCACTATTATCCTGACATGCGCCAATCTCAATTTATCAGAATGGTTGTGAATCTACTATATAATTTATATTATTTAAAGAATATGTCAATAAAATGTTTCTACACTTGTTTCTCATACTAGCTGGTCTCCATTTATCCTTCATACTTAATTCTGCAAGCATACTAGTCACCCACGTGGAACTTGCAGAACATTTTGACGCCTTTCAGATAGTTGAGACTTTTTTCAATGCCTGGAACGAGACTTATCTTTCTCGTGCACGACGGAGGCTCGTCACTTTCGACAGAGGACCATCAATAGATGCTTTCTTCAAAACAGTAACTATACTGTATCAATTAATACAACCACTAATTATTGATCATTATGTAACAAAATAATTTATGTAATTACATAAAAAGGTTAAACACTGGTAAAATAGCAATGAAAAAGATCACTCAAGCTTTCGGACGCATCAGCAGCAGTCCTTCATCAGGAGTAATGACGATGTTATGTTTCTGTCTCTTTTTTATACTTGAAATTTCTGGAAAACCCTTCATCAGAGTAGTCCCGCAGAATGGGAAAACCCAATGAGAACCAATGGGAGGCCTCCAATAGAATCATGGAAGAACCCCAATAGGGACCAATGAGAAACCCACACTGCGGGTTACCTAATTTGGGGATGTCTCATACATTTCAGAGTAAGAGTTGTTTATAAGTTTCTGGAAGTGGTTGTGATGTATTAATGGCTTTCCCGTGTAGTTTGTAAGTTTCCCAAGATTCTAAGAAGAGTCTACTATTCTTGTTTGTGATGTGACGGTGTAGTATTTTTGTTGAGTCCCAGTCGGGTTCGTGTCCGTGTTGTAAAGCGTGTTCTGCCAGACGTGAGGCTATGTCTCCTTTCGCGAGTGCTTGTTTGTGTTCTTTTTTTCTTGTTTTGATCATTCTTTTTGTTTGTCCTATGTAATGTTTGTTGCAGTCTTTGCATGGTATTTGGTATATGGCGCCTGTGAGATCTTCTGGTGGAACTGGGTCTTTAACTTTTGTAAGTTGTTTGCGAAGTGTTGTGACAGGGGAATAGAATGTTTGGATATTTGCCTCTTTAAGGATGCGAGAGATTGTTTCGGAAATGCCGTGAATATATGGAATAGATATGCGGGTGTGAGATGTATTGTTTAAAGATGTACTATTGGGTCTACAGTTTCTGAGAATGAATCGTTTAGGGTATCCATTATTTTTAAGTGCCGTGTGTATGTGTTTTGTTTCTGTGTTTGAAAGTGTTTCATTACTGCAGTGAGAATTCGCTCTAAGACTTAATGTTTTAACAACGGAAGCTTTGTGGCATGTTGGATGATGCGATTTAAAATCGAGATATCTGTCTGTATGTGTGGGTTTACGGTAAACTGAGGTGAAGATTGAGTTATCGTGAGATCTGTGTACAAGAACGTCTAGGAAAGGGAGTTTATTGTTCTGTTCTGTTTCGTATGTGAATTTTATATGTGAGTTTAAGTTATTAAGGTAATGGAAGAAGCTTTGGAGTGTATTAGTTTTAAGTACAACAAACGTGTCGTCGACGTATCTTTTCCAGAATTTAATGTTAAAATTCGGTGAAGATAAAGCAGTTTCCTCAAATGACTCCATAACCAAGTTAGCTACAACACTTGAGACCGGAGATCCCATGGCAGTGCCAAAAACTTGTCTATAGATAGAACCATTTGAGGTGAACACAGCAGAGTCCAGACAAAATTTCAACAATGTGCAGATGTCGTGAGGTGTTAGTGAAGTGCGTTCATGTAGTGTTGTGTCATTTTGGAGGCGTGTAAGTGCGGTGTCGATTGCAAGTGATGTGGGAATGCAAGTGAAGAGAGAAATTACATCGAATGAGACCATGAGGTCGTCGTCGTCAAGTTGTAGGTTATTTAAAGAGGTGCAGAAGGATTGGCTAGTAGAAACAGTGTAGTCGTTATTACCGATTATAGGAGAGAGTAGACGTGCAAGATATTTTGATAGGTTATATGTAGGAGAGCTGCAAAAACTAACTATAGTTTTAAGAGGAATATTTTGTTTATGAATTTTAGGTAATCCGTAGAAGGATGGTAAGCGGCCGGAAGTGCATTTTAAAGAGTCGTAGAGATTAAATGTAAGTTTTTTAGATTTATAGAGTTTTAGAAGGAGAGAGTTCATTTTGGATTGAATTGTTTGTGTAGGGTCTTTTGTGATGCAGGTGTATGTATTTGTATCAGATAAGAGTGTAGAGACTTTATGTAAGTAGTCTGGACGATTTAAGACGACTGTAGTACGGCCTTTATCAGCTGGCAGTATGACAAGGTCCTTGTCGTTCCGTAGCTCCCGGAGGGCAACCCTTTGCATAGGCGTTAGGTTGTCCTCAGGAAGTTTTGGACGCCGAAGGAGTCCTGCCACTCTGCAGCGGATATCAGCTGCAACACGTTCGTCAGTGTGAGTATTTTGTAGAGCATTTTCTATGGAAGCGAGAATCTGTGGTGTAGGAATTTTAAGTGGAGCAGGTGAGAAATTTAGGCCGAGTGATAGTACGAATTGCTGTTGTGGTGTGAGATTTTTATTTGAAAGATTTAGTATCCAGTTTTTTGTAAGGAGTTTTGACTGTTTTGAAATAGAAGGTCTAAGGTTGTTAAGTTTACGTGAATGAGTAAGACGAATATGTTCTTGGATTTTAGATTCTTGTGAGCGAGTAGCGGATTTAACTAGGAGCATGGTAAGAAAATCAAGTTTAGTATTTAGAAGGGAAGTAAGAAAGAATATTTCATTTTGAAGCTGAGTAAGAATGCAGTGACAGAGAGAAATTCTAGCGGAAAGAAATTTAAGACTTATGTTATGTGCGATGCAATGTCCAAGGGCTGAATTTACAAGAGGTTTAACTTTAAGTTTGAAAGGGATAAGAAATTCCTTTTTACAGGTGTGATTAAAGTGAAGATGTTCTTTAAAACGGATAACTTTAATGTGTGTTTTGATGTATTTACGAACTATTTGAAGCGTTTCCCGACCACAGTGTAAACGAATAAAATTAAACATGGTGAAGTTGTCAGTGAGTGAAGTTAAGTGCGAGTGAAGTTTAAGCGCGAGTGAAGTTTAAGCGCGAGTGAAATTGAGAGGGCGTGAAATTTAAATATTAGTGAAGCGAAGTGCAACTGAAGTTAAGAGTGAATGTTGTTAAGTGTGAGTTAAGCGCGAGTGAAATTAAGTGCGAGCGAAATTAAGAGCGAGTGAAATTAAGTGCGAGTGAAATTTAAGTGTGAGTGAAGTTAAGCGTAAGAGAAATTTAACAGTGAGTGAAATTTAAGTGTGAGTGAAGTTAGGTGCAAGTGTAAGTGAATTACATTTAATCTCTACGACTCTTTAAAATGCACTTCCGGCCACTTACCATCCTTCTACGGATTACCTAAAATTCATAAACAAAATATTCCTCTCAGACCAATAGTTAGTTTCTGCAGCTCTCCTACATATAACCTATCAAAATATCTTGCACGTCTACTCTCTCCTATAATCGGTTATAATGACTACACTCTTTCTACTAGCCAATCCTTCTGCACCTTTTTAAAGAGACCTACAACTTGACGACGACGACCTTATGGTCTCATTCGATGTAATTTCTCTCTTCACTTGCATTCCCACATCACTTGCAATCGACACCGCACTTACACGTCTCCAAAATGATACTACTCTACATGAACACTCTTCACTATCACCTCACGACATCTGCTCATTGTTGAAATTTTGTCTGGACTCTGCTGTTTTCTCCTCAAATGGTTCTATATATAGACAAGTTTTTGGCACTGCCATGGGATCTCCGGTCTCAAGTGTTGTAGCTAACATGGTCATGGAGGCATTTGAGGAAACTACTTTGTCCTCACCGAATTTTAACATTAAATTCTGGAAAAGGTACGTCGACGACACATTTGTTGTACTTAAAACTAATACACTCCAAAGCTTCTTCCATTACCTTAATAACTTAAACTCACATATAAAATTCACATACGAAACAGAACAGAATAATAAACTCCCTTTCCTAGACGTTCTTGTACACAGATTTTACGATAACTTTATCTTCATCTCAGTTTACCGTAAACCCACGCATACAGACAGATATCTCGATTTTAAATCGCATCATCCAACATTCCATAAAGCTTCCGTTGTTAAAACATTAAGTCTTAGAGCAAATTCTCATGGAAGTAATGAAGAACTTTCAAACACAGAAACCAAACATATACACACGGTACTTGAAAATAATGGATACCCTAAACGATCCATTCTCAGAAACTGTAGACACAATAGTACATCTTTAAACGATACCTCACACACCCGCATATCCATTTCATATATTCACGGCATTTCCGAAATAATCTCTTGCATCCTTAAAGAGGCAAATATCAAAACATTCTATCCCTTGTCACAACACTTCGCAAACAAAAGTTGAAGACCTAGTTCCACCAGAAGATCTCATAGGTGCCATATACCAAATACCATGCACAGACTGCAACAAACATTACATAGGACAAACAAAAAGAATGATCAAAACAAGAAAAAGAACACAAACAAGCACTCGCGAAAGGAGACATAGCCTCACGTCTTGCAGAACACGCTTTACAACACGGACACGAACCTGACTGGAACTCAACAAAAATACTTCATCTACATATCACAAACAAGAATAGTAGACTCTTTTTAGAATCTTGGGAAACTTACAAATTACATGGGAAAATCATTAATACTTCACAAACACTTTCAGAAACTTATAAACAACTCTTACTCTGAAATGTATGAGACATCCCCAAATTAGGTAACACGCAGTGTGGGTTTCTCATTGGTCCCTATTGGGGTTCTTCCATGATTCTATTGGAGGCCTCCCATTGGTTCTCATTGGGTTTTTCCCATTCGGGGGGACTACTCTGATGAAGGGTTTTCCATAAATTTCAAGTATAAAAAGAGACAGAAACATAACATCGTCATTACTCCTGATGAAGGACTGCTGCTGACGCGTCCGAAAGCTTGGGTGATCTTTTTCATTGCTATTTTACCAGTGTTTAACCTTTTTATGTGAAGAAAGATTGTTATATGCCATTGATGCCATACTTTCTGCTTCTAATTTTTAACTCTGGGCATAGCGTGACATAAAAAATGGGCCATCTCCAATTTTTTACCATGACCCCCTCAAATAAAAAATTATATTTCTTATGTATACCATCATGATGATCTATGTTTAAATTGCTATGTGAGTCTCCTTGGCAGCGTTTAATGGCAGAATCTCTATCATCTCAAATCATTTTGTAATTTAAGCAAGTATTGTATTTTACAATTAAAGCAAATATTACATTTTAAAATTAAAGCAAGTATTGTATTTTACAATTAAAGCAAGTATTGCGTTTTATAATTAAAGCAAGTATTGCGTTTTATAATTAAAGCAGGTATTGTATTTTATAATGTGAAAGAGGTTTGTTTGAAACAAACGAAAGAGATTTTAGTTATTTTAATTTAATTAAACGATAAACAAGATTTCTGCTATTATCTGCTACTGGGGATTACTTGTTACTTGTTAAGGTATATGGTCCAAAAATGACTGAATGCAATACACTGCCTGAAATTAATTTATGGTGGAGAAATATAGCATATGGGTGTATAAGGCGACTAGTTTTTAAAAAAATAGCATTTTTTTTTAATAACTGTTTCTTTATAATTTGTAAAATGCCTGTTTTGTTTATCATCGTCATTGTAAGTAATTGTGCTATGTATGATATGGACACAGAGCAATGCTACGGAAACGAAGCAAATAATCTTGAAATTGCACCCAAGGAAATCATTTTGGAAACTAAGGAAAAATTGTTAGGTGCCATTGACGCCTAACTTTCCATTCCTAATTTCTAGCCCTGTGCTCTACCCAGGCCCGGCGTGCTCATGTAGACAAACTAGGCGGTACCATAGTAGAATTATTATTTTTTTTAAGGTACTTAATACTGTATGATGATTGAGATAAATTTGACAATAAATAAATGGAACTGAATGGATTATTTTCGACTGAATGCCTTCACCAATATTTATCCTTCTTTATACATGTTCTCTTATCCATTTTTTCCCATACCCTCAAATTCTTGTTTTTCCGCATTAACAAATTTTCCTCTAAACAATTTGCATAAATCTGAATAACAGTTTCCCATTACCGCTACACCTTTCAGTAGCACGAGCAGTACCACTGCGGTGCTATACGCTTGGAGAATGCTCTTTTCTTTTTGATATCTTTGTGCACTATTACATACACGCGAATCACAATTTTCTCCTTCAACAGTAAAATACCAGACTATTTTTATGCTTTTGATCATTTATTTGTGTGTTATGAGATAAGCTGAGATTATCATACTTCGTTATAATTGGAACTATAGCTAGAGGGCGAAATGTGCGCTATTTTTCTGACTATTACAAGGTGTATTGGGATATCAATATTTTTAGGGGAGGGGGCGCACACGTCGTTCGCCTAGGGCGGCGCTTGCTTGTGCCGGTCCTGACTGAAGGTAAAGTAAAATAATGAATATGCGTAATATAAATTTTATAAAATAAAATAGAAACTAAGTATATAAAAATAAAATAGAAACTAAGTATATAGTAATAAAATAGAAACTATGTATATAAAATATGCCAGGAGAACTAAGTATATAAAAATAAAATAGAAACTAAGTATATAAAAATAAAATAGAAACTAAGTATATAAAAATAAAATAGAAACTAGGTATATAATAATAAAATAGAAACTAAGTATATAAAAATAAAATAGAAACTAAGTATATAGTAATAAAATAGAAACTATGTAGACCTACTGCCTAAAAATAAAATATAGGTACATTAGAAAATTGAAGATTGTGAAAAGATCAATCGCACTACAAAAAATTTCAAATTAATAAGACACTGTTGTTTTCTTCCCCATTTTTTTCATTTATATATAAATCTTTGTAACTTTAACATTCCTTTCCTTTCCTACTTTACCTTTCCTTTTCGTAATTTTCAATTTTCTATTATGTATATTTTCTATTATATAATTTTCTATTATATAATTTTCTATTATGTATATTTTCTATTATATAATTTTCTATTATATAATTTTCTATTATGTTATCAATACGAATTTTCATATTTATTATGTATATTTTCCATTACTTAATTTTCTATTATGTATATTTTCCATTACTTAATTTTCTATTATGTATATTTTATATATCTATTTTTATTCTGTTTTATGTAATTTACATTATATTTATAATTTATTTTTATGTTTTATCATTTTATTTTCAGTAGTTGGCAAAATTCGTTGACGAGATTTTTGTTTGATTTAGTTTTTATTAGCGGGTTTTAATGTAAATTAAACCCTCTATGGTTTTTGCTTGTCTGTCTGTCGGCAATAAAAAGGGTAAGGTAAAGGTTTCTGTAAATGCAACGATAGCTAAAGCTCCTTAAAAGGAGAGGCGATGCATCCGCCATTTTGATGCCATTAAGTAGGGTTATAGGCTCAATGGGGGTTTACAGAGCTACAACTCACATATTCCTATGTTAAATATACAAAATTTCATTGCAATGGGGGGTTACAACCCCATCAACGCCTCCCTGAGCACGCCAATGGGTAGTACGCCCGTCTTTCCATCTCCACATTTATCTTAGCTACATCTGTGAATTTTTCATTTAAAATATATAAATTGTGTTTGGAAATTTGGGAAAAGAATAGCAGACTATTAAGAGAGATGCTTTACTTCACAAACAATTATAACACTGAATGTGAGCCAAATTAAGGGTATCAATGTCAGTTGAACAGAATCATTTTATCTTTTCTGAGAATGTCTTCTTTATTCCAATTTTTTAAGGGAATGCATTCTGTGGACACATTCCGATTCTTTAAAGGTGATTCGGTCTTTTTGGACTCATTCACTTCAGGAGCAGCAGTCAGTCATTTCGAGTCATTCATTGTAAGAGCAGTCGGTCATTTTGAGATCACACAACATAGAAGCAGTTGGTCGTTTTTAGTCATTTACTTTGTGAGAAGGAGGATGGTAATTCCTTTGAGGAAATGATTCACCATTCTCATTCCCGCTGCATATATCCAATCAACGTTAGTAAATACAGGTTTTCAACCTTTCCAAAAATTAAATTGCCGCGAATGGTAGCTTATATCTTTATCAGCCAACGAAAAATATGCTATTAATTGATGCACGTTATTGAGTTATAAATAAAATATTTAAGAAAGTAGTATTTTTCAGTGTCAGCATCCAGGCACATGACCATTTCTACATAGCATAACAGCTTTCGTACTCTGGTAAAGTGTTCTACACATCTTCTGTTTTTCGCAAAATGTCTTTGAGTTAGCCACTTCTGGAGCGCTGTACTGTTGATCAGCAGGGGCCTTTTCTTCAGTTGTTGAGGCAACAGGTTTTGGATTTTTTCTCGATTCATTCGCTTTAGAACAACAAGAATTTGAATACTGTCCACGATGACGGGTACAACACGATCTTCGAGATGTACAACAATTACCGGAACGTGGTGAAGTATTCTGCATGCTGCAACATAGGTTGTTTTGTCTTTTATGATGATGTCTTTGATGATGTTGTTTGGGAACATAGCGGTTGTTTGGTATTCTTAACGAAGGGATTGTTCGTTGCGCATTTGGAGATGCAAATCTGGCATAGGGTGCTTTAGGATGCCTAGGGTAAATGGCAAAACCAGGTGGCAAAACTTCCGGTGTATGTTGGGGTTGTTGAACTGTAACTCTTGGGAAATTGTATTGCGGTTGTATTGCATTGTGGTTTGCCACGTGGATATTTCTGCCTGGTATTTTATTGACAAATCGATCTTTACTTGGATGTTGATATGAGTTGCTTGATGGTGGACGGGGGATAGGTTTATCTTTTCCTTGGTATTGAAGTGTTCTTGTTGGAGATTCTACTATCCGTGGTCTATGTGTTGCAGATGGATAATCACTAAAGCTTGGGGTATAGGTAATTGGATTCTCTGTTGGATATTTTCCGATGTCTATCACAATTTCGTCAGGAGTAAATAGAGTCAAAGCGTTTTGAAGTCGGTCTTGTCGCTTTGGATGGTAGTCTGATGTGCCGTTTTGTTGACCAAGCTGTACATGATGTCGAACAAAGTCTTCATCAGAACTGGAACTGCTCTTGTTCTGTGAATAGTTTATGAGAACAAAATTTTCATCTGTATGTAAGCTTAATGCCTCTTTCCCTATCTGCACTTTATCAACTTTTTCTTGAGTTGTTTCGGCAATGATAAAATCTTTAAAATCTTCAGGTGTGCTAGTATTAAAATTGGATTCAAATGTTCTGTTTATCTCTGGTGAGTTTCCCTCCTTTTCAATTTCTCTAAAATTTAAAGACATTGCTGGAATGGGGGTGGGTTCTTCTTGGGTTTTTGTATCGTAGAACAACGTCTGATAGACCGGTCTGTTTTCTTCAACATCGGAGTCATTTAGTGTAACATATGCAAATTCATGCAAAGAGTTGTTTTTGCTTAAATGTTCTGTAGGATATTCCTGTTTAAGGATGTCGCTATTCAGCAAAGGCTTTTCAGAATCTGGGAAAAATGAAGCTTGTTCATTATTTGAGGAGTTGTATCGTAGCGGTAGGAACCATTCGTTTTTGAAATTATTTACACCAGGCTTGGGGCGATGAAGAGGTTGGACGTATCCTTGAAAATGATCGTAAGGCACAGAATTTATATCGCTATCATAGCGTGAATCTAATGTTTGATGTGTAATGGGAAGTTGGGTCTTTCTCTTTGGAATTCGTAGAGGATGACTCCAATGTTCAAGAATTTCTTCGGAGGATTCATTAAAGACCAGACGATGAAACCTATGTCGTGGTTCCACGTCAGGTAGCTTATACAGAGGTCTGTTGAACGAGCTTGGATCGTAAGATGGTGGTTGTCTTGGTGACGCTAAAACTGAGGATTCCAAGTAACGAGACGCATCACTCGCTTTATCTTCGATGTTAAAATTATTGTAATAAGGCTGTGAACGGGGATACAAGTTGTTCTGAAATCTTAGATGAGGTGATGTATTTACGTTTTGGTGATGACTTCGTCTTCCATTTATGCGGTTGTAGTTCTGTGAATTTTGCTGTGGGTTCTTTCTGTGGCTGTTTTCAGGCGTTCTGGACGAACTATCACTTCCAAGATGTTGATGAAACGTTTGGCGATGATATACATTAGGCTGAGAGTCTGTAGCTGTTGATGTCAAAATGTTCCTACTTCTACGTTGTGTCTGAAAAACACGAAACATTATTAAACAAGTTATTACTGCCTATTATAATATAATCATATCATGATGACGATACACATTCAATAATACTCTCCTTTAAAAGCATTTTATCTGACGCTAAATAATTACACAACTTTAAAAAATATTTAAAACAAATTTTTATTGTCTATTTATGACATATTTCATAATCTGCTTGTGACGTATCTTATCATCTTTTTGCGTTACATTTTATTATCTATTTGCCATGCATTTTATCATTCACGCACATAACATTTTATTATCATTTTATAACATATTTTACCATTCTCGTAGAACGTATTTTATTATTTTTTCTAGCATGTTTTAATTGTCACTTGTTTATTAAAATATTCAATTATCATCATTATTCGTGATATACGCTCTTTGCAAAAAAAACACCCACCATGAAGAAATTATCTGTTTTTATTGAAATTAAATGTACATCCAGCACATACGCAGGTAAGGAAATGATAAAAAATTCAAGGCCGTAGGACCCATCAATGGCTAGGAATTGCACATTGAATGTTCAAATCAATAGTTGGTGAAATCCCCCCCACCACCACCATGGCCGCGATGCATACTTCTATACGTCGAGGTACGGAGTGACAAAGGTTCTTAACGTCATCCTACTACACATTCTGTCACGCATTCTTCACTTGTTGCTCCAGCTCTGCGACATTTTGTGGCGTCCGAATCTGGTGGCCTACCATGTATGTCCAATCCATTTTCGATTGGCGGAAGGTCTGGTGGCCTTGCTCGCCAAGGAAGAGTATCAACAGCACTGGGGTAGCTCACGGATATGTGAGCCGTATGGGGCCTGGCATTATCTTATTGAAAATTTCCCCATTGGAAATGGCTGTTGTGTCATGAAGGGTAACGCAAACGGCTGCAGGATATCATCAACATATCGTTGAGCTTTGAAAGTTGTACGCAGGATGACTAGAGGCGCCCTGCTGTCATGTGAGATAGGACCCCACATCATTACGCTAGGGGTAATGGCTGTATGCCTCTGTTAAACAAAGGGTGGTTGGAACCGCTGGCCCTGGCACCTCCACACATGGATCTGATGATCATCTGCTCCAAGACTGAAGCAGGATTCATCGCAGAACAGTATGCCATGTCAACCTGCTGGCAGACAAGATGATCGGCTATGACACCACTCCAGACGACTCTGTCGATGGTGTAAGGTTAAAAGCAGATATCTTAAAGGCAGTTGTGAGCGTAACCCCCACCTCAGCCAAGCGTTGTAAGATGGTAGAAGGTGCCACGGGTGGTATGGAAGAGATTGTAGCACGTTGGATGGCGGACAATGATGTCGGTGGGTCAGCTTGAACTTATCGCACAACCAATCAATCTTGCCTCTCAGTCGTGCACCTCGGGCTTCCAGAGCCTTTATTCTGCCGATGAGTTCCTCGCAGCAACATTTTCTGCCAATACTTACACTATACTTACACGTAAATACCAATAGTTGCACATAGTAAGCACATATGTGAGTTACATATGATGATGATAATAACTTATGGTACAATGATTAGGTTAGAAATGGAGGAGAATAAAAAGTCATTGCTTGTTAGGAGATTCTTCCCCAGAGTTACCAAACACAAATAATTCAAATTTAAATTAAAAACGGAAGGTCGCATTACAGTAAAAAAAAATAAAAAAATCACGTCATTAAAAATCAATGTCATTACCACAAAAAAGTCTTGCTGCATTACTTCTCAATCTCACAAATGATCTCAAACGATCATTTCAAATAGTTTGCAAAGTTGAAAAACGTAATAAAGCAAAGCTTGTGGAGTTAATGATATTATTATTCATCATGTAAGGCTTTAAGGCTGTTTTAAAGATACTGGGCGACAAAAGTAAAGAGGAGAAGGTATAAATAGCCCAGACATGTAAAAAGAGGAGGCATAAATGGCTCGGACATGTAAAAAGAGGAGAAGGTATAAATGGCTCGGAGACGTAAAACGGATAGAAGGAGCTAGAATAGTTAAGATTCTGAGGACCAACTAAGAATAAAGAAGCAAAGTAGGATGCTCTAGGAAAAACAGCTGAGTGGAATAGAAGACGACCTTAGAAAATGGGAGTGAGAGAGATAAAGGGGGGTGATGAAGAGAAACTTTAGACAGAAGAGAGTGGATGACGATCATGGAAGAGGTTAGGATCTTTCAAGGAGAGCACGCGGCTTTAGGAGGAGAAGAAATTAGCAAGATTGGCTACAGATGATCTGCTCTGTAATCCCAAGCAAGGGTTGAATGGGCTAGGTGCAAAATGAGAGGCAGGTCGAAAATTTCAATTACCTGTTTAGCTTTTCTTTTCCTGTGAGTATTGCTACTAGGCGTACTGTATCCTGATTGGTGTATTTCTTGATTATATGGTCGAAATTCCTCTCTTTCTTGATTATTGCTTCCAAGTTGACGTCCAGAATGAACTTCCCTCCTGCTTCTTTCTAACAGTAATAACAATAATAACAATAATATAAAAGTCTATTACTATAATTTTAATAATATAAAAAAATTATTTTGATTACAATTTTAAAAAGAAGTTCATGTAAAAAATTGGACTGCTTAATTAAAAAAGCAGTAAAATTTCATGTAAAAAATTGAACCGCTTAACTAAACAAGCAGTGGAATTTCATGGAAAAAATTGGACTGCTTAACTAAAAAAGCAAGGAAGAAGAGTTAAACACACATCTTTACTACTTCAGTTATGGTTTCTGGACCTTAATCTACAATGGCTACTCATGATATCATCGCCATGCATTCTTTCATGATTTCTTGAACACATAGTCTACCTTTATACAAGCCCATTCCAGTCCATCTTTCAAACAATTTCCCTTTATTAGAATGTTCACTATGTACTTTAAAATTAAAACCCTTCGTCTCTTGTCCATATTTCTCTTCTTTTTCATCCTTCGCCCCAAATTATTCTTTTCAACTTTTGACTACAAGACTCCTATAAGGCGTGGAGGTATAGCGCAGACAACGCTGGCACTCCTTTAATCCTCGTATTGGACTGGAACTTTATGGCTTCTTAAAGTATTTGTTTTAAGAATAGAATTTTTAATTAAATTTTAATATATTTAAAAAGAGACGTCAAATAAGTTCCACTTGTAAGTAGACAAAAATGAGATCAGGACATATTCCCGACAGCCGAAATCCCGACAAGCCAGAATTCGAACAGCCGAAATCCCTACAGGATCGAAATACTAACAAACTAGAATCCCGACAGCCGAAATCCCGATAAGCCAATATTTCGACAAATCAATAATTTTGAATTATTTTTAATAATATTAATTAAATATTTTAATTAAATAGTACATATTGAAATGAAAATTCAGGAAATTAATTTTATTAAAAACAAAAACACTTACACATTCTGTACACACTCAAATGACATATTTACAGTGACACTGTGAGCGATACCACGAAGATATTCCATTATAGGTCGATTATCACGATCGTTCACAACAGTTATATTTCTCAACTCGCTGTCATCATCTACCCTTCTAAATTTTGGTGGTTATTCCCAGCGAAAAATTTATTCATTTGTCAGAATTCTGGCTTTCCTGGATTTGGACAGTCGGGATTTCGACCTTGTCGGGATTTTGGCTTGTGCGGAATCTAGCTTGTCAGGATTCTGACCCTGTCGGTATTTTGGCTTATCGGGATTTCGGCTGTCGGTATTCTGGCTTGTTGGTATTCTGGCTTGTTGGTATTCTGGCTTGTTGGTATTCTGGCTTGTTGGTATTTCGGCTGTCGGGATTTCGACCCAGACCCCATGAAAGTAAAGGTATATATGCATATATTGTGCTCATGGTGTACACAGGGGATATTGATGGGGGTTGTAACTTTATTACATTGACATTTTGTATGTTGGACATATGAATACATGGGGTTGTAGCTCTGTAATTTCCCATTAAGCCTATAATCTCCCCCTTATGAACTTTCTGTGTACGCCGATGATTGTACTTCATAACTTATGTTCCAGTGTTATTATGTTATGGGTTTCTGGGACGACGACTAAATGTAACTTCTAAATCACGATGCATTTACGCGTATAATTAATTTTACCGCGAGTTGTACGTAACCAGCGTTCCCTAGATACATATGTAGTAAAAGTGGCACTGATTCAAATTAGTAGGTCCGAAGGAAAAGAAAAAATGGAGTTCACCAAAAATAATTAGGAGCCATTAATACAGCGTAACTAGCCTGATTTTGGGGGGGGGGAGATGCTGCTGCTATAGACCCAACTCAATACTTTACACATAACGTTCATTTGTAATCTGCGTTCTTTTAGCAGAGGACCAAGCCTTCTCCCCCACCAGGTATGGCAATGTATATAAAGGGGTTAATCAACAGCAGTTCAGAAAATTATGAACAAAAGTTGTGTTTCATGTGTTTGTGGTTACGCATATATGGAATAAGCCACATACTCATATACGTATATATGAGAGAATTGGGTACAGAGAAAGTGTCCTTTACTCATAAATGAATCGGAATTTGTAAAAAGGGGATATGTTATATGTATAATGAATGGCACATTTTCCCTTTTTACAACTTCCGATTCGAATGGTATTCACGAATTAGAATAAAACTTGGTATTTTTAGTTTAAATTTCAGTTCGTGGAAGAATAAAAGGTTTTAAATACTTCACCAACTTTGAGAGTGATTTTCTTGTAGTCGCCAAGTCGCCATTTTCCGACAAAACATGGCGATCTTTTGTCCAGCCAAATTCCTTATTTGCGTTGGCGTTAAACTTAGTCTCGTGGAATCCAGCGTTAAAAGTAAAGGTTTACTTTCCACTGGATTCTGGAAAAACAAATAGTTATATGAAATAATACGAGTAAATAAATAAAAAACGTAATACAAATAAAAAGAAATGTCAAGTTAGGACCCGGGCCCAGTTGTCCCATCCATTAAGAGGGCACTGGATGGACAGAACTACAGTGAAAATCGGTTATAACGACCTTCAAGGGACTGTGCAAATTCGGTCGTTATAAACGATATCTTTTTAAAATCATAGTAGCCTATAATAATACACTTTTAGAGTTTTATAAATTATTTTGATAGTAAAAAGTATTAAACTATTTGGTTTCAAAATTAAATAAGAATATATTTAATTATAATGAATTTAATTTCCGTTTATATTATGTTATAGCCACACATAGTACTTTTTTAGTTTTTTTAAATTGAACAAAATTTAAAAAAATGCTACTTACGGATATAATGTAGAAAACAAATGTAATGAATAATATTTATTATATTATACTAATAACTTCCGAACAGTGCCGGTTTAAGAGTTTTGTGGGCTCTACACTGAAAAAATAGAATGGACTCCTAAAGAATATGACCCTCGTGATATTCAATTAATAAATCACTTTTTAAGTTTATTATCTTTAATATTCAGGTTTAGCAGTAATAAAAATTACTCTTACATTTGTAAATAAACAAGATTAGAATAACGCTTAAATTTTGATAACTAACTTTAAATTTTAATAACTAACCCACGTGGTTCTGCTTTATGACTGTCAAGTCGCGTCGTTATATCCGATACGAATTTCCCTACTTAGAATCTACGTAGACTACAAAATCGCCGTCGTTATAGCAGGTTTCGTCGTTATATACGATGTCGTTATAACCGATATATTTAGTATGGAGTAGAATAGCAAACCAAACTTCTTGTAAAAATTCCGTCGTTATATGCGGTTGGTCGTTATAAACGATTTTCACTGTATTCGTTTTCGGGAATAAATGTCGTGAATCTCACATATAATTTTACAATAATATAATTGTCTAATATAGAATAACATATAATATAGAAAACATATAATGTAGAATAACATATAACATAAAATAACGTATAAGAATAACATGTAATATAGAATAACATATAATATAGAACAACATATAATATATAACAACATATAATATAGAATAACACATGATATAGAATAACATATAATATAGAATATCATATACAGGGTTCCTAGGAAAACGGGGGAAGATTTAGAGGTAATTCAAGGGGAAGGGGGCGATTAATGACTTGATTTTTGAAAATGATACCTCATTGGACCTTTACCTTGTATCTTTTCAATGTTAAATTTTCATTTGAGGAGGGGGGGGGCGATTGGCTCCCCTGCCCCCCTAAATCCACCCCTGTAGGAAAGTCCGAATGCAGCCAATAACTTTTAAACAAAGGCAGTTCCTGCAAGGGAAGTTAGGTATTGGTATAGTAAAATGACTATGCACTATCAGATGAGATGAACAGCAGCGCCCCTGGTGGCGAATTGAGGAAGTTAAAAATTTTATTTCGAAAAATAAGGAAGACAGGAAAATATTTTCAATTATACAATTTATAAAATCAGAAAAGTTGTAGAGCATCTTTTATTTAGTAAGGAAAGACATACGACTTATATTCATTCAATACGTACACGTACTGTCAAAAAGTGAGGTATTCCTAAAGTTTCAAGGCATCACTTTCAATTGATGTATTTCTGGTGTTTTAAAAGTTAAATTGAAGGTCTTATAGGAAAGAGGCCGTACGCTACCAAATGATTCCTTCCCACCAGTACTTCAGCTCAATTTCTTAAACGCTAGACAGCATGAATTAAAAGGAATCATTGAAACTTTCGTAACATCTCACTTTTTTGGCAATACGTGTACACAAGGCCGCTTCTACATGGTGTGCAGCGGGTGCGTGCACGCAGGCGACTAATTTCGGACACAGGCTTCCATTTTAGGAGGGGTTACAGAATTTGCTACGGTCTTGGAATAACACCCTTCATTTATCATGAAAGTTGGAATTTTTTACAGTGAAAAAATATATTTTGGGGGTCATGTGACCTCTCCCCGCCCGCGTCCGCCCTTGCTTCCATTGTCTTTCAAAAGTTATTGGTCTCATTCGGATTTTCCAAGGAACCCTGTATAATATAGAATAACATATATAATGATATATAATATATTCTATAACGAGAAAAAAATGAACTCTTTCATATATACATACATATTCCCATTATGAATCCCATTCTTTAAGCATTGGAACTCGTTCACTTTGGGAGAAGTCAATTATTTTGAGTCATTCACTGAACGAGAATAGGAGGGAGGGAGAGTGAAAGAGAGAGTTACCACTCCCATTCACTTTATAAAATTTATTCGTTTGGACAGTTCTTATTTTCAATGTACACTACCAATTCAGTTACCATCAAGCCACTATTGGATAATGGTTTCTTAAAGTTCCTTTCCCTCGTTTGTTTTTGTTGTTCTGTATACAAAAAAAAAAAATCTGTAAATGTTGGCTGAGCAAGTGTTTCCAGGCAAGTGTTTCCAAGAGAAGGAGGGACATAAGAGTCCAACAGATGAGGAAAGAAAGTAGAGGCTACGCTGTCGGTCGGAATTAGAGATGATGCTCCACACTGGACCTTGTTTACGAGAACTCAACTTGGGTTCTTCCACCACATCTCGTTAAGAGCTCTGATCCCCAAATGGAGATTCTACTTCTTAGCTCTTGTTTCCACATGACTCTAGCCTTTTTTGAAGTGGATACATCTGTAAAATCACACTGGATGACAGCCCAGAAATCTTGTTGTAGCATTTGCATGCATATACAAAATCTTTAAATAGCTCTGAAACTGTAAGTCCGACTGGGGTGATTTTGTTATCATTCTAACAGGTGTAAAATTCCATTTCCGCCACAATATGAAGTCACCGTCGCGCATGCGCAGTACGCGAGGGGTGGGGCTCAATGTAAAAATTATATTTGGGCTTTCGTGGAAATTTTCAGTCAGGGTCGTGCTTACCGTGTTAGCCGTCCTGGACGAAACAGATTTTAATGGCCCTTAAAATGTTTTAACACAACGATAAAAAGATTTACCAAGGTTTAGCATTACAAAATAAAGTTCTTCACTGGTACAAACGCGAAAGATAAAGTGGAGATAACGAAGTTAAATTAAAAATATGAGATAACATTTACTTAATTAAAATACAGGGTACCAGGGAGGAAATTTACATACAAAAGGTTAAATACTGGTAAAATAGCAATGAGAATAAGAAAAATAGCAATGAGAATGAGAAGAATAGCAATGGCTTGGGCATATGGAGCAGAGAAATGAGGAATATGTGGGAAAGGTATTGGATAGGCTGGTGGTAATGGGTAAGAGGAAGAGGGGAAGACCACGGCTGAGATGGAAGGATAAAGTGACGGAAGATCTGGAAGAGTATGGATGGAGTAGAGAAGAGGCATTGGATAGAAGATTGTGGAAGAGAAGATTAAAGGACCATAACGCCGACCCCATATAACATAGGAAATGGCAAAGCGAAAGAAGAAAATAGCAATAAGAACCTTGTCATACTGCCAGCTGATAAAGGCCGTACTACAGTCGTTTTAAATCGTCCAGACTACTTACATAAAATTTCTACACTCTTATCTGATACAAATACATACACCCGCATCACAAAAGACCCTACACAAGCAATTTAATCCGAAATGAACTCATTCCTTCTTAAACTCTACAAATCTAAAAAACTTACATTTAATATCTACGACTATTTAAAATTTATTTCTGGCCGCTTACCATCCTTCTACGGATTACCTAAAATTCATGAACAAAATATTCCTCTCAGACCAATAGTTAGTTTCTGCAGCTTAAGCCTATCGAAACGTCTTGCACGTCTATTCTCTCCTATAATCGGTAATAACGATTGCACTGTTTCTACTAGCCAATCCTTCTGCACCTCTTTAAATAACCTACAACTTGCCGACGACGACCTCATGGTCTTATTCGATGTAATTTTTCTCTTCATTTGCATTTCTACATCACTTGCAATCGACACCGCACTTACACGCCTCCAAAATGACACAACACTACATGAACGCACTTCACTAATACCTCACGACATCTGCACATTGTTGAAATTTTGTCTGGACTCTGCTGTGTTCTCCTCACATGGTTCTATCCATAGACAAGTTTTTCGCACTGCCATGGGATCTCCGGTCTCAAGTGTTGTAGCTAACTTGGTTATGGAGTCATTTGAGGAAACTTCTTTGTCCTCACCAAATTTTAACATTAAATTCTGGAAAAGATACGTCGA
>QLNU02014176.1:174947021-174972480 GCA_006491805.2 Dysdera silvatica | reverse complement strand
CCCTCTTCCCTATTCTGTTCATTATGATTTCTTAATTTCAAATTATTTTGCACAGTCTAGGCAGGGGTGTATCCAGTGGCGGATTGGGTGCTCTCAAAGGGCGCGTACTTTGGCTTATCGGAGGGCGCCAGTCCTATCGCCCATGTGGGCACACAAGCCTGGGGGTTGGTTGGACCAGTCCGCCCCTGAGTCTATCAAATCAAAAATGCGAGGGAAGGGATTCAAATATCTTTAAAAAAATTTTGGTTTGGCGTTAACGGGGTGATACCTTGATATTCAATAGGGGGATTTGAGCCCCCCTCACCACGCCACTGAGTCCATATGCAAGTATTCATTCAAACGATGTGTCTCATTGTTCATGTAGTTAATTTTTATCTTTATGTTTATCAACATCACATCCACAATGTTCTAGGAAAAAGTTCTTACCAAATTTCAATTATTTTCTCGACCATCTAATATCCGACAGTCTAAACCTGATATCTATTCTAATATCTGATATTCAGTTTCAACAGCGATGTGAACCTCTGCATAGATTCTATTAATTAACGAATGTACAAGCCTGGCGGGGGAGGACCCCCCCACCGCTCGGCGAAGGGTCAAGAACCCCCTCCGATGGCGCAGATGCCTACTTATGAGGTCGGGGCCTCATTAGGGGCTCTGCAGCTCCGACACGTTTTATATGAAGCCATCAGGAGGCGCCAGGTATACATCCGAAACAATGGACGTGCCTGGAATAAATTCTAAGACAGGCAATCCTTCATGCGGTAACATCCATGGAACATCCATGGAACGAAAGCTATGTGAGGTTCCGAAATGATGGACGGTAAAATCCTATGGCGCAGATGTCCGTCGAGTATGCAATGTGTGCTTCAGGAAAACAGAAATGATACTGTTAAGAAACAGTTTGGTTAAGGAAGAAGTACGATGCTTAGGATTTATGGGGCAATGAATCTTAACCCCATAAACGATCTCCAACGGACAACAGAACTAAACAAAACGTAATCCAACGCCTGGTCGCAAAGCCTCAACTAGCGCAGGGTTAGTGGAACCTTATCACGGTGGCATGGAAGGCCACATTTACCCCCTAACTGCTTATCCCTCGATTTTCACGGGCAACATGAATGTAACAAAATTTGCTCAATCCCTCGATTTTCGCAGGTATGAAATTTTTCCATCTTTCATCTCTCATCATCTTTGGTTACAAAAATGTGCTACATATTTTAACTCTCAATTACATGTAGATTTGAAATATATAATAAAAAAATATGCAGTTTTTGAAGCGATTTTGATAAAAAAAATCGAGCAGTCAGAGGGTTAAGTTAGTTATAGACGAAGAAGGCCGCATTCAAGAAATTTCAATTAAAGACGGGGGTGTAGAAGTTCAAAAATTATGGGGGCGGGGTTCAATTAGTTTTATAATAGATCACGTGATTTGAAATGTTTATGTGATATAATATTTGGTGTTAAAACGGAACAATGTATTTTGCCACCCAATGGGAGGCTTGCGCCCCTTTCCCATGCCACTAATTAGATATATAGCAGAATCTCGATTATTCGAACTTCGTTTAACCGAAATGGTCAACTGTACTTATTATTATTATTATTATTTTAGTAGAGACTTGTTCAATGTTTTCGGCAAAAATGTTCGTATTCGCTTTCTAATATACTCCTGATTAAGAAGCAAACAAGGCAGATTTTAGATATCGGACATATAAAAATAGCCATTCTGGTCTATTAATGCTGGTTTACTAATTGTGGCGGTCAATTTGGGAGGACCATTTCGTTGATACTTCTTTTGCATTTTGTATTTTAAATACTTTAATTTAAGATAATGATAAAAATAAAGTAAATAAATAAAAAATAAGATGGACAAAATCATATTAATAAAAATAAAACGATATGATTTGCAAAATTTGAAGTTCGTCCGAAAGGCCGCATTTAAGGGCTCCAAAAGCCGCGGGTTCCACATCCCTGCACTAGATTCTTTGTTTCGTTTCATGTAGCCAAAAAAGTAGCCAAATCGTTAGCCTGTTGACGTTTAATATGCATATTTTGGATTAATATCCAAAATGTGTATTTTTTCGGTCATTGGGGATTTAAAATATAATCATAACTTTACTGGTTATTTAATCATAACCTAATTGTTAATTAGACTAATTTAGAATTAAGCGTTTGCCGACCAACTGCTCATTGTAGTCAAGGAGTACGCAAAAAGTTCATAAGTGGGGTTATAGACTCAATGGGGGGGGGGTTTACAGAGCTACAACTCATATATTCCTATGTTAAATATACAAAATTTCATTGCAATGGGGGTTACAACCCCGCCATCAGAGCGGACGAGGGGGCAGCACGGCCACGCCCGGGAGGCCCGACAAGTCGTGCTGGCAAGGACTTAAGCTGGGAGAGGGCCCAGGGAAGGGCTCATGGGGCCGGTTGAAGTTAGCCTGGGGACCGGCATTGGCTCTCGGCGCCCCTGCCCCCCCATCAACACTCCTTGCGTACGCCAATGATTATAGTAAGTCCGATTCCCTCGTATTTATAAGGGGATAGGATTTCCTCAGAAAAATGCAAGTTCTTGGCGATACGGTGGAGTAATAGTAATTCGTCTATTGGGCCGTTAACCTAGGTTTGAGCCCCCCACCCCCATGGTATCGCAGGATGCATGACGTTTTTCTGCTTGCCGTAGTTTGGGGTTTGGTTCTCTTAATGACCGAGGTTCGGATTCCTCGGAAAATTTTTATATACTATATGCATATACAGTGAAATCCCACTTAACGGACATCCCTCATACACGGTCAGCCCGCTTTGACGGTCAGAAAAAAATTTCCCGGCAGAAACTGATTTACAATAATGTATTTCAAACCCTTGCTTAGCGGTCACCCTCAGATACGGACACTGTTTCCATGGTTCGTTCCATTAGACCAGAACTCCTGTATAGGCAAAATACGAACTTCGATGGATAAATTTCGTACGGACAAAACACGAACAAAATTGAACTTCAACGTTCTCAGCGTTTCTGACAACAAGATATTAAGGACAAATAGGATAAGAGCCAAGGAGAATTTTCCTGCCCGTTAACACAGAGTAGCAATTGACTAGAATTCGCTGACTCAAATGACTAAAACTTAATAAAGATTTTGATAATAAATAAATCATATCAATGATATGATTATGTTGGCGGCAAACTAATAAACAGTTATCAACACAAAACTATCACAGTTCAAATTTATTATTACTCAAATTTTATTTACTTAACTGCCACACAGATCAGTAAAACGGGGGATTTAATCTCGCAATTAAACATACATTTCGAAGGCAGTGGCTCATCCAGAATATTCTCGAGGGGGGAGCCAGTGGTGCAAGGAACTTTTTTTCGGGGGGGAAATTGGCCCGACAACATACCAATCACAGTTATCTTTTTGTGTACTTTTATCATTATTGAATTAATGATAATTCCCTAGGGCGAGATACTTAAATAATTAGAAGAAGCAGTAAATTACGTTTATGCAATTTTACAATGCACTGTCATCCTATTTTCATCAGTGAGGTTAGATTTCTTGACATAATTAGAAATATCTGCAGTCAGAATTTCCATTTCAACTGTGTTTGATATTGTGCTTTTGTCTACTTTTGCCCCCCACCCGCCGGAAAGCATTGAAGACGGTCCCGGGCCACTGTTGTCGCTTGGCACAACAAACGTTTCATCAGTGTCAAGTTCAGGAAATTGTCATCGGGGAAATCACTATTTTCAATTTTATCTGTTTTTAAAA
The DNA here is from genome assembly GCA_006491805.2 of Dysdera silvatica. Classification (NCBI taxonomy): domain Eukaryota; kingdom Metazoa; phylum Arthropoda; class Arachnida; order Araneae; family Dysderidae; genus Dysdera; species Dysdera silvatica. Next base: position 174,968,710 of record QLNU02014176.1, on the reverse strand, counting down.
AAAGATAATTTACAAGTGTCTGTTAGAGTAGTAACTTTTCGCTTTGTTAGCCCAAAGGAGGGGCCCGGACCCCTTCGGCCCCTACGTGGGTGCGCCACTGTTCGAAGTAGAAGGTCTGGAGAGTAAAACCAACCAAACAGCTATTAGTCAATTAATATTTATTTTCCAAGGCAAATGCTTTTTAATGTTTAACGTTTTGTTGTAAATTTACTTATTACGAATGTATTTCATAAATGCTTATGTCCATTATCTTAAACTAGTCTTATATGTTGAAAAATGAAGAAAAATGACGTCTCGAAAGGAACTATTTAAATGATAGAAATGTAATATTTCAGCTACCCCAGAATGACCCTTCTCTTCCGCGGTCACCCCTCTTTTACAGCCAACTTTTTCTGTTTGGTGATTGACCGCCAATGAGGGGTTTTACCATATATATGCGAACTTACGTAATATGGTGAGTGCTAATATGTAACTCCAAACGGAGAACAGTTAGGAGTAGGTGAGGTGTATATATCCGCTGGCCCGAAGCGAAGTGTAGGGGCAGCACTTGTGGTACTACTACACTAGACAAAATTAGACTACAATGATCCTTCATTAGACCAATTTAAAACCAATTATTCATTAGACAAATTGCTCTCTCAAACTATTTTTTTTTCATTAAACTATGGAGTATAGTCCCAACTCATTGGGACCGAGACCTGTCCGGATTAACACGTTTTCGAATTAACCGAAATCTTTACTACAGAATTTTCTGTAAGCTATAAATATTTGATGTGTGTGCGCGCGCGATGGTGTACACGTGTAGCAGACAACAGACGACGGGCGACGAAAAAATTTTCCTTTTTTTATGGGAAAATTTCAATTAGTTGGCAACACATACAGCGCTGTTTGTTTATGTCTTCTCAGTCGGCTTCCGTTGGTAGCCAACTGGAAAAAAATTTTTTCGGATTAACAAGACTACTGTAACTGTTTGACTGTTTTGGTATACTCTAGGGGTTCTCTGCATTACGAAGCATCCGTGTGTTGGGGTGAGGAGAGGAGGTGTGGATGCTTTACTAATGCTTATTATACGATGCTAAACAAAATCTTGATCGTGATAGAAACTACGAGAGGGAGATAGAGTGAGTTTCATAGCCTCCAGATCTAGGGTAGGGGATTACATGCCCTTATCCAGAGAGGGGATCTTAGGGACCGGTCTCTGCCCCCGCGAAACTTAATTATTTAATGATTTGGCTAGGACCTTACGTGCTGTGATTGTATCGATACATGCTGTAAAAATTTTTGAACCCCCCCGAAATTAAATCCTGGCTACGGTCTTGGGGACGTTATAACCCCTACCAAATGCTTTGAACACACATTCATTTGTAGTTTTTCTAGGAAGCGTTCATTTTTTTCTAGGGAGGTTTAACTCCTTAGCTATCTTTGCCGCACCCCCCCCTGTTGGATCGCGTTTTTTTCCTACGTGCCGACAAGCTTAAGATTAAAGGCTGGTAATGATTAAGGGCTAAATTATTATTTAAATTAAGTAATTTGGTTGATTAATTATAACGATTGGTTAATTATAATGACAGATTAATTATAATGATTGATTAATTATAATGATTGATTAATTATAACGATTGATTAATTATAATGACTGGTTAATTATAATGATTGATTAATTATGATTGATTGATTAATTAGTGAATGGCCAAATTTTTCCTTCTAGTCATATGTCCTATGGCTCGCATCTATCTAAAAGTTAGGTAGTTTGAGGCAAAGCTTTCGTTTGGCTGGTTGATTAACCCTTTGACCGCCGGGCTTGCGAGATTCATACCACTTGAAAATAAGCATCCTTTTTTTTATTATCACTTTGTTATCTCTATGCATATTTGGGAATTAGATTATGCAATATTTTTTTTATATGTAGGCCTACTTTGTTGTAATTTTACTGAACTTTGAAAAGGTAGATCGTTTCCAAATTCGTACATTTCTAGTAATATTAATCTGCAATTCTCGCCAATTATTTGTTAAAAAAAGAAGCCTGTGGGCCACGGTTGTTACCTTTGGGAAAATTTTCGCATATAAGGATATACACTTCGAAATATAAACATTATGTGTATGTTACAGAATTTAGAGATATATAAAAAATTTCTGTATTAGTGACGGCAATTTCTTTTGATAAATAGAGAATTCTTATCCGATAGATTGACGTTAGTTTCCTTATAGATTTATGCACAGTCTCCTGTTTCAAGAGAAGAGTTTCTTGATGCATTGATTGATTGATTGATTGATAAAGATGGTTAGTTCAGTTAGAAATGATAGTTATAATGAATTTTATTGAACTGCGTAAATGCAGTTGTCTTTTCGTATGCGTAAGTGATACATTGAAAGATAAACTGCGAACATGCGACAGCGAAAAGGGTAGCTAATTCTATTAATTGTTTTCAGGGACGGACTGGGTCTTCTCAAGGGCACATACCTTGAATTTTCAGAGGTCGCGAGTCCTATGCGCAACGGTCCTGGAGCCGGCGGCCCCGTCCGCCCCCGCGTGGATCAGCTACTGGATAATGAATGAAAGAATGTGGACGGAGAGAAAGCGCTAGAGGCTAACTGGATTCTAGTCAAAAAGAAAGACCAGAGTGAGTACAAAGGGTGACGAACCATGTAACAGCACCACAATGCTGAAAAGTATTACCACATTCTTATAATAGCGCGCAATTTTTGAAGCTTACTTATCGCGCTCGTTGTGGTTCTAAAATATTCCACTTAATATTTTTGGGCTGCGGAAATCGGATTTGCCGATGCTGGGGTTTTATTGAACTGTTAGAAAAGCAAGGGGTCACAACCCAAGTAATGTAAATTATTGGAAATACACACTGCCTGGGGGCAGATACAAAGTATAGAGGGAGAGAGAGCAATAGATTACAATTCCACAATGAATCGAAGAACTTTCAAGGCTTGGTAATTCACGCCTGTATGATCAATCACCCTTATTGAAAAAAAATACGAAATTGGATATAATATAAATTACCATGCTATAAACATTTCAGATTCGGGAGCCATCTGGCGGAGGCACGGCGATTTTCAGGAGCGCCCTCTGTGGGACTTGCCAACAGCACGGAATCGAAGATGCTAAACTAATCGGCTGCCTTTCAGCTAGTCGTCTGCGCGTAAACTGATCCATTACGAGGACTGATTGCGGCAAACATTGGCCGAATACAGCCACAATTTTTTTTTTTTTGGTGCTAATTATATTTCGGGGTTGTTTTCCAAATGAAATTATTTATAAACTGCCATGAATAGAAAAAATATAGCTAATTTATAGGTTTTTCACGTGAAAATTTTATATATTTCTGTAACTCGACGGCAGATTTAGAAAATCATTATTTATAGACACCGGCTGTATAGTAGCCTATCCTTTACGCAATAAAGTTAGCATATAAAGTAGCCTATCCCTTACATCGTTTTGTGGTCTTCATCTGCATAGTTCACAGCATAAACATTTATTTTAAAAATTAAAATAAACCCTCTCTGCCCCTTCATCCGCCGATGATCTATTTTAATGCCAATCATGCACGCCCGAAATCTAGGAAAGCAGTTAATTTACCATTAAGTGTTTTCATAATTAATTATTAATTCAATTAATTGATTGTTTTTCCAATCAACCATTAATTGTTTTTCGCTGACATCTGTACCTCGGATAAATTTTAATTGATAAAATACGCAGAATAAAGCACAGTACCAATATTAAATAATAATAAAATTCATGTTATTATATTTGTGCTTTTTCTTTCGGACGCACACAGTCCAAATATATTTTTACATAAAATGTTTAGATTTATTTCCGAAAAAATATCTTAATTATTTTCTTATTAAGCAACATTAATGTATCTAATAATAGTCTAATGTAATAATTATTAATGTATCTACGAGTATTTTCACAAGAACACTCCGATACTGAAGCAAAAAATGTGGTCAGAGAGAGAACGTAGAAACGAACTAGATGCCAGTGAAGAAGGGTGTAAAGGTAAAGAGCAGGGGCGGCTTAAGGGTCAGGCGACCCGGACGGCCGCCTGGGTCCCCATTTGGATGAGGGCGTCAAACTGAAGTGAAATTCAACGTTTTTTTAATTGACCCAACAGTAGAAAATCTCTCTAAAAAGGGAAAATTTTAGAGACATTTTAGAGAAATTCTTTCAGAGACTTTTGGCCGCTTTTATATGTTACATAGCTCACTGTGCATCTGTGAAAATCTCCTGTTTTCGCCTGAAGGTGGGGTGGGGGCGCCAAAAAGTAATCCGGTGACAGACCGCCCTGGTTCAAAATCAACTTCGAGCCGCCCCTGGTTAAGAGGATAAAGAGAAAGATGAATCATGTACAGAACGCGTATGTGCAAGAAGATTTCACCAAATTACTGAGAAGCATTGGCGTACGTGGAGTGGGGGTGTTAATGGGGGTATTAATGGGGGTTGTAACTCACCATTTCAATAAAAGTTTGTATATTTAACGTAGGAATATGTGAGTTGCAGCTCTGTAAACGCTCATAACGCCCCCTTAAGAACTTTCTGCGTACGCCTATGCTCAGAATGCGTAATTTGAAACCTATGAATTCTTTATGTTTAGAATTTTCCATTTCTATGTTCGGAATTTTTCAGTTCTATGTTTAAAATTTTCCATTTCTATGTTTGGAATTTTCCAGTTTTATGCTTGAAAATTTCCATTTCTATGTCTGAAATTTTCCAGTTCTATGTTTGAAAATTTTCATTTCTATGTTTGGAATTTTCCAGTTCTATGTTTGAATTTTTCCATTTCTATGTTTGCAACTTTCCATTTCTATTTTCGGGCTGCGGAAACCGAATCTGCTGATTGGGAGGTCTGTTGTAATATTTTTCGTTTTAGCAATAGTAGGTTGGCAATATGCACAGTCCCATGAATTATGCAGGAAATTCACAAGGGGGTTATAGGCTCAATATGTGTGTGTGTGTGTGGGGGTTACAGAGCTACAACTCACATATTCCTATGTTAAATATACAAAATTTCATTGCAATGGTGGGGGGTACAACCCCCCCATCAACACCTTCTGCATCCGCTAGTGAACGGTCCTAACATCATATATTTTTATCTAATGTACGTGTTATGTATATACAATGGAATCTCATTAATTCAAGATTCAAACGAAAGCGGTTTTACTGTGATTTAAAAAAACAAAAAACAACAACCTGGAAATACGTTTTTTAAAGACTGGAGTGCTGTAAGATCAAACAATCCCCCAGCGATTAAAGATTATTTTGATTGATGTTCAGTCATTGATAACTAGAACAATGGCCGATTAATCGATCCATTGCCATGGTAAACAATGGTTTTAAAGTGTTTTTCGCCGGAGAGAAAAAAGAAAAACGGATTTTATCTACGACAGACGAGATGTTAATAAATATCGCCCACCCCTCCTCGGAAAAAAAATTAAGTTTTATAATTACTCTAACCGGTGCAGATAATATTATAGAATTAATTTTACATGTTATAGAGTGCCTAATCTTATCTATATAGTGCTGTCAAATTTACTTCGTAATAGAAATACTAAATTGATTATTCTACATGATGTACACGAGCTGAAACCATCGATATAATCAGATATTGTTTTTAATACAAATAATCCCGTAGCCACAATAATATGCATCTTGAAAATAGATTGATTTCAACGCCCCCTATTATCAATCGCAGGGAAACTGAGAAGAAAACGCCAACAGGCATCTCCACTTTCTTTCGCTTCTGGCAATTTCCACTTCACCGAAGTGGATAGATAGATAGTAGGATGAAAAGTCCGGCACTGTGTGAAACAAAAGTGAATCCTACCCACCCCCCACCCCCTTTTCAAAAATTGGGTTCAGTCTATCGAAAGAAACGTTATAAGGAAGTACACGAGTAGGCTTCATTTTATTCTGCTTTTTAGCGATATAAACTGGACTAATCGAAAATATAAATTTAGGGAAGATCGCTAAATGCGGACAAATATAAAACTCAAAATCCACCGCTCGGTTCGTTTTATGTGGCCCTATATTTTTTTCTAAATTTGCCTACATAAGACCTACTAATTCTTTTTTCCTGCACCCCCTACTGGTAGCTATTTAACTATATTAGAGTCTAGTATTTTTTACTGTTAGCTAAAGTTAAAATATTGCCACTACTGTTTCTCTACATAGGTGACAAACGTTATTTCACGACAGAGCCGTAGCCAGGATAGGGCTATAGGCGGCTGAGCCCCCCCTGGAAATGTAGTCAGCCCCAACCTGGAAAATATTTTTTCTCAAAAATCAAGTATTGTAAAATTTTATTTTAAAATTTTTGTTTTGTACGAAATTGTACATGACAATGGAAATTGTTCTTTGACGTTAAAAATGTATTCAAAATAGCTCTCTACTGTAGATCTTGTGTATGTAATTTTTTTTACATAGGTTTGAATCTTCATATACTTTATAATAAGGATTGGGGAAATTATAGAGAGGTACAGTGGCGTACCTAGACATCATGCCGCCCGGGGCGAATGACTGTCATTGCCCCCACCCCACCCAATGGGGTAACAAAACAAATTTGTTTTTTAAAGGCTAATTGCCGCCCTCCGAATTGTAGCGCCCAGGGCGATCGCACCCCTTGCCCCCCCTCCCCAGCTACGCTACTGGAGAGGTATACTAAAATTTATAAGTTTTTAATGCAAAATTTATTTTAAGAAATTTATTCATTAACGTTAAATATACTCGTGCCAGTTTGTTTATATATTTAGTATTATTAAATATATTAATAAAATACATCAAAACATTTACGAATTTTAAGCCCCTTCTGTAGTTTTCTAAGCCCCCCACCCCTGTAACTTCCAATCGCCCTCCTGTAACAAGCGTCTAGCTATTGGCCTATCTCATGATATACTTACATATGACCAGGGCCAGATTATCGCATAGACAAACCAGACAAATGTCTACGGCCCTCTATTTTTGAGGGGCCCGGCGCGGTGGAGACCCGAAGCTACTTCAAAATCGTTGACAATCGGACCTTATCACCAGGGCAGTATTTTTATCAGGGCGCGAATTTCCGTTACGTTTTCGGAGAATTTTAGAATTTTTTGTATATACATTGTATGTAAATACCTTACCAACCTTATTACTTATTATTAGTTACCTGTACCGCCTTTATTTTCAGAGTTTAAAACTTAAATTCTAGAACGGATTTAACGATCGATCGGATGTAGCGAGTATTTTCGTGGGTCCCAAGATCCTCGTTATATATGTGTGTCGTATTCTAATTGCACAGGCTTACTGTACGGTATTTTATCTCGGGGTTACTTAAACCGCTTTTCAATTTAAAACATCTGCCAATTCAACATCATTTACTTTAGAGATTAACTAGTTATTATAAAACTTGGGTCTACAGTTACACTCTATGTTCAGATGTATGAAAGTCTTCTACAACATGTATGTTAAAGACAAAAAAACAAAAAAAAACATGGTGGCTTAAGTTACCTCTCAATATGGGGTAACTAAAGCCAGCAGTGAGAATTCATTGTTTCGTTTAGGTTAGTTGGTGATGGGGTATCAAAATTCATATAAGATTCCGCCAGAGGGCGTTTAGAAGACAAGGCGTGTGAAAGTTACGCTCCTAAAAATATGTTTGTTAGTGCTATTAGTGGTCGTAATATAGATTGAATTAGTGTTATTGTAAATTTTTAAACCGATATATTGTGATAAGCGGCAAAAAGATATCGTATTTTATATTTATTGTGGAGAAATTGCGAATCTTCAAGACATTGCCGTTGACTGCTACGTGGCATGAACTAGTGCTTGGTAATCAAGTAAATTTGGGGTTGCATCGATTTTGCTGTAGTGCATTTACAGAATTACTGATGTGTATGAAATCATTAAGTTGGCAAATGGTAAGTGACTTTACTAATACAGTCGACTAAATGTACGAGACATTACTGCACAAAACTAAATTAATGAACTGTTAAGGTAGTGCAGTGAAACACGAATTGCAACATTTAAAACTTACCTTGCGTAATTAGTAACTGCACCAGATGTGTTTACTCAGAAATGATAATGAGTTATGATCATAATAACTAAATTTGAGTCCTGTGAATAATAATGCAAAAGTAATTCCTTTAAAATCTGTTATGTTTTGATATAATTGAGACTATATATAAAAATGGTAAAGAACAGAAGAAGAAAGAAGTGTAGAGAGGATGATGATGTGATATCAGATAAGAGTGATAGCGGGAGGAGATTGGAAATGGAAGGAGATGAAAATGAAAGCATAGAAATAAGTCCAATAGATCTGGACCAAGGAGAATCGGGAATATATGGAATAAAAAGGGAATTGAGAGAGATAAAGAAAGGTATGAGGGAAAGTAAAGAAAAACAGACACAAAGAGATACGGAATTACATAAAAGGATAGAGGAAATGAAAAATAAATATGAGGAAATGAGATTTACATTTATGGGTATGTCCAGGATATTTGTAAGAGTTTTGGAAGAAAACAGTGCATTAAAAAAGGAATTAAGAGAGTGGAGAAATGAAAGTGAAAATAGGGGAAGAGAAAGAGATAGAATAAACGATGAATTAAGAGAAAGAGTATAATCATTAGAAATGAGATGGATGAGATCATAAACGGCCAAATCGAGATTGAACAATACAATAGGAGGAATAATGTGGAAATTGCTGGACTTACATATAAGGACAATGAAAATTGTGAAGATTTGGTATTAAAGATGTAAAAAATTGGATATGAATATAAATTTAGATCAAATAGAGACAGCCCACAGAACAGGCATGGGACTGAACAAAAATAATAAAATTGTAGTGAGAATTTTAAACAGAAAAATGAAAAATGAATTGATGTTTAAAAAGGGAAGAATTAAAATAGGAGCTCATAAAATTGTCAAAACTAAAACTGATGAAAATGGTAATAACATTATTTATATTAATGAACATCTTTGCCCCTTCAGGAGAAGATCATTTACAGAGGTATGGAGAAAGTAAAAGGAATACGATTGGAAATATCTCTGGACAACAAATGGCAAAATAAAAATAAGAAAAAAAAATGATAACAATGATGTTATCGTAATTAATAACTACATCGATATCGACAAACTACAATGACAATTTATAACTGGAAATAATGGGACTATTATTGAGAGTGGTTTTGGGGTTGATACTGATGGTATTACTAATTTGTGATTTAAAAATATCGGTGATAAAAACATTGTTGATTGTATCGACTTGGAGTCAAATAATAAAAGAAATTACGTAATGTTGTTAAATGATGTTAATAATATTGATAATGAACGTGCTAGTAATTTTGATAATAACATTGTTAAAAATTTCGATTTGATGTTAAATTTTGTTAATGAATATTCCCATGATAATGACATTAACCGTAGAATAGATAAAATTAACGAGACACAAAGAAGTATGGAAAATTATGTAAATAATTTGTGTAATTCAATTAATAGCAATCAAAATAATGTGAGTACAATGGAAAATTTATTTAATGTGGATAAAAATATTGGATTTGATTCTGCTTGCAAAATTATAGATAGATAGATATTCATGAAATGAAAGGTGAATTAATTGATGATGGCTTAACTAAAAGTCTGATAAATTATGAGATAGGTACAGAATACAATAATGTGAACACAAATGGTCAATCTGTAGACAGTATAAGTGATGTAGATAATTGGAGTGATGATATTGATGATGCTATTATACAGATGTTAGAAAATACAAAGTGTAATAAATGTAATAATGATAATGATGAATCAAATAATGCAAGCAATATATATGTAAAATGTGTTATATCTAAAAAATGTAATATGAATAAGAAATTTAATAAGTGTAAAAAATGCAATAAGTGTCAGAAATGTAATATGTATAAAATATGTAATATATGTAAACAATGCTTTAATAGGGATGGAGTAAATAATATAAATAACATTTATAATAGTGGGAATATTGAGTGCCTAAATGATAAAGATTTACTAAGAATATTACACATCAATGCCAGGAGTATAAATAACAAAGTGGATGAAATAGAGTTACTAATGGATAACAAATATTACAAAATAGATTTATTAGCAATTACAGAAACTTGGTCAAAAGCACGTGATCATATGGAGTTTCCAGGTTGGTATGAGTATCATGTAATGCGAAAAAAAAAGAGGAGGTGGAGTACCCATTTACATTAATGACAAACCTGAAAATTTTGAAAAATTTTTCAATTTTTCAAAATTTGAACGAAATTAGTCAATTAACTGAGGATTGGGAAATAATAAGAGTAAAAAGAGGGAAACTAAGAACAGGAGTCATATACAGAAAACCTAGTAGTAATGTAAATAGTTTAACTAATTGGTTATACGAGAAATGGGAGAAATTGCAAAATGGAAACATTTTATTAATTGGAGATTTAAATATATTGACAAAGAATCAAGTATAAAAAACAATTTACTAAATGCAATGAGGTGTGGGACAAAATACAACAAAAGACAAGATGCCTGATTATTCAATAAGTGGTATTACAGGACTCAGGTAGCAGGCAAATTATGAATAAATTCAACAGGAAGAACTAGACATAGTAAGATGAAAAGTATAAAAAAAAAATGAGCCAGAATGAAAGCCTGGGTAAAAACATGCTCATTGAGGTTGATCAAATTGATTGAACATAGAATTAAATCTATAAAACAAATACGATATATTTTTTAGAAAAAATTAAAAATTATATGAAATTTTTAATTCGAAATATATTAAAATTGCGCTAAATAATAAAGGGTTGGATAAACAACAAGAATCAAAAAAACAATGCAAAGAAAGAGACAGAATTTATTTAAGAGATTTATAAGAATAAAAAAAAAATTGATTTATTTAGAAAGACTCAAAAAATTAAGAAACTGTATAACAAAATCAATTGTTTGGCACAAAAAAAGATATTTAGATGAAAACTTGATTAATGTAGATAATAAAAATAATTGAAAGTTTATAAATAAATTATTGTGTAGAGATAATAAAAATAAAGAAATAAAATTAATAAAAGATGATAATAGAATTATAACGGTAAAGGGGGAAATGGCAAATTGCTTCAAAAAAATTTTTATTGAAATATCTGAAAAAATAATAGATAGAGAAAGATATATTGAGAATGTCTTTAAAGAATATATGAGCAAAAATCATGATAAAACTATGTATGTTGAGCAAATAATGTATTTTGAATTATTAAATGAAATAAGAAAACTTAATAGTAAAAAAAGAGCAGGTGAGATTCACCCAAAAATTGTGAAGGAAAGTGCGGAATTGTTGGTTGTGCCCTTATTGATTGTATTTAATAATATTATAGATAAGGAAGAAATTCCTGATGAAATGAAGATATCTAAAATTATACTTATTTATAAAAAGGGTAAAATAGACTGTAAAGAAAATTATAGACCAATAGCAGTTACATCAGTTTTTGCGAAATTATTTGAAAAACTACTTTACAATAGAATAATAAAATTTATTGAATAAATGATTAGTTGAATTTTTAGATCAGATTTTTGAAGATTTATTGAATAAAAGATCTTAATAGTTAAGACTTGATACTTCGATTCATTTGGGTGAAACTTCTTCAGAAGATGAGAAGACAATGATGGTAATCGACTAATGCCACAGGACTTGTTATAATTTAAACGTTTTCTAGAAAGTTACTGGGGATCTTGTTTTCAGGCAGCGCTAACACATTATACGCATTAACATTTTGTTGTCCTCTATTTTGTTTTTTACTAACCTTCTGTGTTGGACGTTGTAATTACCAACACCATACTTTTGGGAAACACCAAATTTAAGGACAACATATTTTTATACATTCTACTGTACAAGTTCTTCAACAACTTTTCCTTTTCTACAATACCGTTTAACTTCCTTTTTGCCGCAGCGAACCTATACCGTCAGTTGGAGCGGGTAAAAAGTCCTAATTAGTCTTTAACAAAAATCTGTATATGGACACTGTTTCTATGTGATTCCCAAGGGGATTCACAAAAATTTCGATACGTAGCGATTTTCAGCATATGTAAGTTTCATTTTCATCTATTTAAAATACGCGGATCTGTATTTTTATACAATAATTACCTTTTTATGATTTATTCAAATGTTTTATGTTTAATTTTACGTACATGGGGCTGTAAGACAATATCCGCAAGCAAATATTAGTTGTAATTTTTACTTCACTTAAACAAGCTTGCTTTAGAATAGCTAAAGTAATAGAAAATAATGGATTAGTATGAGTACATCTTATAAATATTGCAACAGAATATGACAGAGATCATTTAAAAGTAATGACATTACCAATTTCAAGTTCATAAATTAGACACATAATGTGTGGCTTTTAGACCAGAGAAATTCTTGCAGTAAACGATTGTAGGTTGCTAACATACACCTTCAAAACAAGTGAAGTTGGAGAATAAGCTTATATTTTAGATCAAACTTTTATCTACAGATGTGTTTAAAGACCGATTGCGATACATCCCGCATTTGGCTAAATGATCGAAGAACTGCCCTCTCATTGGATAGTACGTGGCTGGTAGACAGTGGACACTTGGCGGTAGACGACCATATGTGGCATTTGTTGTTCTATACAAAGGATGATGTTGTCTGTATTTTGATCCTCTGGCCCACGCGCTTTCGTCTGGAAGATCTTCAAAGTCCTCGTAACATTCAAATGCCTTACTGTCGTACGTACAAACAGGGTTCCCATAATTCCAATTCCTGGAAGAGTTGGTAGAAGCTTGCTGCCCAGGATGGCTGACGTCTTGCAATTCTTGTTCCTGTTCTTGTTGATGACACTCATGTTGGCAGTCCATGTTTTGTCCGTTTTCCCTCTGCCCATTCTTCAGAATCGGTCGAAGTTCGCCATTTGGACTTCTGATGGCGTTGATGGTTTGTGTGTGAGCGTCAGCTTGAGCAAAAGAAACCCTTTGGTGAGACATCCCTTAGAACTAGTTGAAAGCAAGAGGACTGGCTTCTTCCGCCACTGAAGACAAAGTGCGGTTTTCCTTCTCAATCGATTTTTCCTTAAGGATTTCTTAAAACTAACTTGAAGCGAAAAATCCCGTGGAAACGAGGTTTGTTGACCAACTCTGTTCTTGAAGTATCCAGGGAGATGAACTAGATTTGGCGATTTGGCAGAACGTCTAAAATAACTTCCTACTCCGATTTCGAAAATGAAAATTATAATATTTTGATGCGCAAAACTTCTATAATTTTCTTTTTCACTCAAAAAAAAAATCACGAGATTATAAACTTTGGAATATTTTAAGTTACAAAAGAATTATATATATATATATACACACACAGCATAATATTTTTGACCCATGTGAGCTGTACTAATATTTTAATTGTAATATCTCCTTTATTATTCATACTTAAAGGTTGAAGCATGATGTATTAAATTTAAAAATTGTACAGACAGTGAAATCTGTCTATAACGGTACCATCTATAACAGGGTTGTCCAACCTCTTTAGGTAGCTGGCCACTTACAAATTTTTCACAGATCTCGCGGGCCAGCGGTTTCACCAAGTTTCGTAAAAAAAAAAAGAAATAACTCTTCTCCAGAGTTTTTACCGATTATTTATTTGCTCACTTGCGATATGGAAAAGATGGTCGTTATCTATGTGGTTTGTCTCGATTTCTGAGGGTCTCATTTCTGTTTCATTCCAAACAGTTGTCGGAGGGCCGGATTGTGGCCCGCGGGCCGTATGTTGGATAACCCTGATCTATAAACTTTTCATATTTCCTGGATCATAGTTATGAAAAGATTTGAATGCATGCTCTTAAATATATGAAATAATAAAAATAATAAAGTTTATCAAATATTGAAGTGCAATGAATCAAATATTAAAATGAAATTAATCAAATATTGAATTAAAATTAATCAAGCACTAAAGGTAAATTACTATATCATTTAAATAAAAAATTAAATGTAATGAAATGTCAAATTTAACTTAATCAAATATTAAAGTTAATCTAAATCAAGTGTTAATTTAATAAAATGTTAAATTAATTACATGTTAAAGTTAAAATAATTATATGTTAAATTGATTAAATGCTAAGGTTTAAATTAATCAATTCCCCTTTCTCCTTCCAGTCTTTGAATGGAAATAATTATTCCCATTCTGATTCTGTGAATGAGTGGGTCGAAATAATAAATTCCAAGAACATATCTTTTTAAAAGAATATATTCACTAAAATAAAATATTTTCCCATCTAAAATGGAAGCTAAATATATCCTTGATCTCCCTCCAATTATAGAGAATGGTTATTCCACAGAATTTCGAAATTTTTTTTTTTCGGTTGCTCGACCATTTTTAATTTCATTCATACTTTGTATACTGAAACATATATGCAAGAGAAATTAAAAACCAATTGCAAAAAAAATTTTTTTTGGCAATAGAAATCGAAAAAACAAGATTTCATGCCAAATTTCCATCCCATTGCTCAACAAATCAAACGAATTCGAATCATTCTACATAGGCAGTACAAAAAGACTACTTAAAATCCGCTTAAAAGAACATCAAGTAAACCTAAGGCTCGGACAAAACGAAACAGGACTTACACACTATGTATTCAACAACGAAGCCGAACCAAATTTTGAAGAAACAGAAATTTTGGCAACAAACGCTAAGAATGAACACCACTCCCTAAGGTTTATGGAAGCAATAGAAATCTATCAAAGAACACCCACAATATGCAACCTCGAAACACCGGTACAACTAAGTGGAGCGTGGAAAACATTCTATCAATGAGCAAATAATAATTTTAGCACGTTTAATTTTCCCTATTATTTTCTTTTTACAAATTGGCAACACAAGTTATTATTTACATTTGATATCATTTAATAATTTTTTCATTTCTAAAATTGTTTTCCATTTTATAACTTCACAAAGTCTTGTTACATTCTTATGATGACCCTCCAGTGAAGAGTGGAAAGGGTTTAATGATGTATTAAGACTTAACGCAAATTCAACGTTGTATTTATTCAAATAATATTCATCATAAATTTCGGTAATTATCAGTATTATTGAAGATTTCGTGCGATTTTGGGAAAATCAAGTACTTACAAAATCGCATCTATTTTATTAACCAATAAAGATAAATGGAAGTAAAACGACTCACTGTGCTGAATATATCACAAAACTTGGTAAAATAACACAATGGGCACAGTTTTTGAACTATATGCTTTAATATAGCTTTAAAACGTTTCCGTGGAGACTTTCCCCGGCTGATTTAAATTTTTTCAAAACTTTTATTATTCACCAAAACAATAATAATTTGGTCAATGACATGGCTATTACCACAAAATTACATCCGGCATGGACTAATTTCCTACACATTAAGTTACACTAGATTTCTCCATTTTAGATTATTGTTTGTGTTTGGTTGTTTACTTTTTTCTTTAAGTGTATTTTTAATAATTTTACTAAACTCATTTGGTTTTAGTCAATTGTACGTGACTTTAGATAGTGTGACAGTGTTTGAAAATTTTGTTTATTATTAGTTCAGTCTTAATAGTTCCAGTATTATGTAACCTTCTTTGAAGAGGGCTAAAAGCCTTCGAGAGAACGTTTTAAAGCTATATTAAAACATATAGTTCAGAAACTGTGCCCATTGTGTTATTTTACCAAGTTTCGTGATACAATAAAGATAAATCAAATATTCAAAAAGATTTAAAATCTACGTAGTTTGTTTACTTACATCGCGTAAGTTTTACAGCTTTAGATTATTTTTTAAAAATTCTGGGTAATGTGATAATGACTGAACTATCGCTGAAATCGTCATTTTTTTTTAAAACAATTTCCTCATGAAGAAGAATAGATATCAATGTTGTGTCATTTTTTTTTTTATATATATTAATTCTTTGTCTCAGGGTGTTACTCCAAAATCTTGGCTGCTATTTCCATCCTCTTTTAACATACAAGAGTTTGAAATTTCGAAAATTTTCCAAAACGGGCCTTTCTGGCGCCTCACAGTTCAAAAGGGAGAGCAGTTATCTCTTTGAAATTTGGCAAGGAAGCACCTCTCTGCATGCTGCTTATAACCTGGAAATTTCATTATGCTATTCGAACTAGTCTATAAGAAACAGCCACCTCCAAACTGGAGAATCGGAAGATTGCCTTGAAAAGGATAGGGGGTGGGGGAGAGGATTTGAGGGGAAAAGTCGAACTTGTTTCGATATTTTGTATGTGTTACCAAATTAAGATTTCACTAAGCGTTAAATATTCTAAGTATCAGTATATATATATCATCATCATCATATTCAACCATTATCTATCCACTGCTGGATGAAGGTCTCTCCAAATGCTTTCCACACAAGTCTATCCTGAGCAATTCGCTTCCACGTCACCCCAACCTGTTTTCTTATTTCATCCACCCATCTAGTTTGAGGACGTTTTCTAGGTCTTCGGTGGTCTCTTGGAATCCAGTTCAGAATTTCTGTTGTCCATCGTTGATCAGTTCTTCTTGCAATATGCCCAGCCCATCGCCATTTCAGCCCTTTTACTTTAACAATGATGTCCTCTACTCTAGTTTGCTCTCTCACCCAAGTGTTTCTTTTTCGATCTCTCCTAGTTATTCCAAGCATGCACCTCTCCATGCTCCTTTGCGTTGTCTGTAACTTTCGTATTGCTCCAACTGTTAGACTCCATGTCTCTGATCCATAAGAGAGGACTGGCAATACACACTGGTTGAAGACCTTTCTTTTTAGACACAAAGGCAATTTCCCCTTCAGGATAAAACTGTTTCTTCCAAATGCACTCCAGCCAAGTTTAATACGTCTGTTGAGTTCTTTCATAATGTTGCCATCCATTGAAATCAGCTGGCCAAGGTAAATATATGAATCAGCAATTTCTAGCTCAATGTTGTCAACTTGTATTTTTGTTTCCTCTACGAAATTATTGAACATGATCTTAGTTTTTTGTAGGTTCATCTTGAGTCCAACTTCTTTACTTCTAGTTGAGAGCTCCTGTACCATGTCTTGGAGTTCTAATGGGTTCGTTGAAAAAATAACAATGTCATCAGCAAACCGCAAATGATTTAAATATTCACCATTTATTTTTATTCCCTTGTTATTCCAATTTATCTGCTGAAAAATCATCTGCGAAATGCCCGTTGCAGCATATATATATATATAAATCGAACAAGTTAGATTTAATCTGCGTAGTGTTCGATTTATATACTTATCTTAATAAATAGTTAATAAAATACATGCGATTTTGTAAGTATTTGTTTTTCGCAAAACCGCACGAAATCTTGTTTTTCCGATGCCTGTTGCCAAAATAAAAAAAAAAAATTTCAATTGGTTTTTGATTTTCTTTGCATATATGTTTCAGCATACAAAGTATGAAAGAAATTCAAAATGGTCGAGCAACCCCCATTTGTCGAAATTCTTTGGAATTACTCAGCAAGCCTAGCGTCATTTTCTATGTATCCGGTTTTAAGATCTCACTTCTTGCTATAATATATTCTTTTCCTCCCCCACCAACACTTTAGTAACTATTTGGAGACAAATGTGAACAACGTCGAAAAGAAGAAAAATGATGAAGTGTTTGCGGCACATCCTTTTTTATTTTTTTTCGCAACTGTCTAGACATGCATAAACTCCATAATTAGTAACGCAAAGCTAAGGGTCAGTCTGTGTCAGCGAAATGTGGTCAAAGCAATTACTTCACATTAAAGACCAAGATCAACCTTAGATCACCAAATAATAAAGTGTTTCCTAATTACCGTCTTCCCTTTCTTGTTCCGTAGGGATAAAAAAAAAAAAAGTATTGAACACATAAATTTTTTACACATGTGGTGTAAAGTAGAATTTTTCAGCTATTCCTTTTATTTTTTTCAGACAAGTATAAAAAAAGCTCGATATATATCTATGTTTATATCTATGTTTATCACATGGATATAAACTAGATGTTTTAAACAATTTAAGATAATTAAAAATAAAAACGAAAAATCGAATGCTTTAAACTTGGTTGGAATATTCGCAGCTGGGAGAAAGTATTAATATCTTTTATTTGTACAGGGTATTTATAAAGTCAGTGTGCACTTTAAAACGTTCATAACTTTTTAAACAAAATTCATAAAATTAAAATAGTTTCAGTATTAGATAAGTTGAATTTTATATTTTCAATTGATATACACTTAAGGTTAAAATTATTTTACATGTTACGACTTGCCTTTCTTATTGAGCTATTATATTTGCATAGAAATAAGGTACAAAGTACCAGTGACGAAATTTGCATACACAAGGTTAAACACCATATTTCCAAACATTTCAGTTTAAATTTCTTGTACAACTTGCGCCATTTTCTGTTTCAGGGTGTTGTGGCTGTTATGGGTGTTCGTACTCTCGTACGCAGGAGGTGTTGATGAATATCACTTTTGTGATGCAATTTTATATACATATGTATTATATAAATGTATTTACATATATTTTATAATAATTATATTTAAATAAATTATGTAAATATTATATATGTGTTATATGTAACATCATATAAGCAGGGAGATATGTAACTACTATGCTATGTAAGAGTATGTAATCTATAATATATATATATATATAGTGTAATTATCATATATATGTTATATGCAACTACTGTTACATGTGTGTTATATGTATTTCGAAAGCATATGTTATGTAAATATCATATAAATATATTTACATATATTTTATATAAATTTATGGAGTTGTGGCTTTGCAACACCTCCTCATAAGCTTGTAACGCCCCCTTATGAACTTTCTGCGTTCGCTAATGCCTTTAGGTTGAGAAAAGAAGTTAATTTTGTTTGATAGGCCTAACTAAAAATGACTAAAAATAATCCAAATTATACAAATTTTAACTTTAATTTTGTAGAGCATACTAACTCAATATGGAAAAAAACAGTTAAGTAGATTGGGCCCCCATCCCACCACCAATCCCTCCCCACCCCCAATCACTTTTCAAGAACTAAAAGCTAACGGATTACCAATCTCGTAATTAGATTTTAACATCCTCTCTTTTGACACGCGCATATAGTGTTCAAAATTTTGATTTAATTTTTTAAAATATTCATTATAAAATATTTATTTCTACATATGACGCATTTTGTTGATATAAAAGTGTTGATATATAAATGCAGTTAGCATAGGTGTAGAGTTGTGTGGGCCCGACCCCCCAATATATTTTGATAAGGGTTTGAGCCCCCCCCCCTCAATAATTTACTAATATTAAAAATATGAATTTTAGTTTGTGAGCAGTATTTTGATGCATTTTCATCCAAGAATTATTTTAGAACTTTTTATTTTCTTCTTACTTGAACATCTATCTGGTTTTTTTTCTCCAAACTTTACGACCTTACTTTATTTACCAACAGATAGGGAAGCTATTAGATCTTTGGGGGGTTTAAGTGAATGTTTATGCCACTCTCCTCTCCCAATACACGCCCCAGGGAGTTGCTGACAAAGGGACAAACTTCGACCATTTAGCCGAAAAAGCACTATATGGGGGTGTTTGTTGCTGTTGTATATCCTGAACTCATCACTCACAAAGGAATGGGTTTTTGACTAGAAAAAATGGGCTAACAAATGAGGATGCCTAATGGCGGCGAGTGCAGACATGTGGTACAATTTCGAAAATACGTAGATGGTGGGAAATCTGGAAGAAGTCTTGTGAAATTTAAGAAAAATAAATAGCGTGTTAGATTTTTCTCACGCAGCTGAGGTAAGAATGAACTACAAGCATCAACGCGCAGAGTTGTTTTTGGGAGAGGATGAAATATGCATATTTATACAGTACAATATATGTAAAATTACAATTTACTTTAAATTATTGGGGCTCTGGCCCAATGAACCTTGGGTGCCCCCAGAATTATATGCAAGGGGGTGCATCCAGGAAAAATTCCAATTGAATAATGTTGTTGGACTATAGTTTCTTGTGGATTCAGTCCTTTTCCTCCCTTTTTTCATAAACCAGGGGAAGTGCACCCCCTTGCACCCCCCCTCGGGGCGCCCATGCAACGAACCCATGTAAATCTACGCCTATGTCCACAAGAATAGAATAGAAAGTTTATTCAATTTGTGTAGAGTTTTTAGTCATACATTTATTCCTTAATATTTCTGTTACATTTATATTTTGGGAATTAAAATAATATTGACTGGTGATTAGATAACAATGTTGAGTTTCAAAATTATTAGGGGGGCAAGCATATACTATATACATTTATATACTCCACTATATGTAAAATTGTTATTTATTTTAAATTGTTTGGGGCTCGGGCCCCACGGGCCCTTATAATTCTACGCCTATACGATTATATTAGAAATGGAGGAAATAAGTAACATACTACATAAATCATATTTAACAATTCGGTTACTTTGATTTAGTATTTTTAAAAATTACTGATGAATAAAATTTTGATTTCTTCAGTTAATAAAACACTTTTCTGTGTTATTGCCTCAATTGATGAAATTGTGATATTGGGCAGAATGAAGCTTGAGTTGACTTATGTACACTGAAGTGCCAGAAAAATTGGCACACCTACGTAATATTGTGTAGCCCCCAACCCCACGCATGCACACAGAAGTGCCGCAACACGACGTGGCATGGACTCGACTAATGTCTGAAGGTATCCTGGAGACAATTCACACCAGGAATCCTGCAGGGCAGTCCACAAATCCATAGGAGTGCGAGGTGGTGGAGATCTCTTCTGAACAGCACGTTGCAAGGCATCCCAGATATGCTCGATAATGTTCATGTCTGGCGATTTAGGTGGCCAATGGAAGTGTCTAAAGTCAGAAGAGTGTTCCTGGAGCCACTCGGTAGCAACTCTCGATGTGTGGGGTGTCGCATTATCATGCTGAAATTGTCCAAGTCCGTCGGAATGCACAATGGACATGAATGGGTGTAGGTGATCGGACATGATGCTTACGTACCTGTCACCTGTCAGAGTTGTCTCTAGACGTATCAGGGGTCCCATATCACGCCAACTGCACACGCCCCATACCATCACAGAAGCTCCACCAGCTTGAACAGTCCCCTGTTGACATGTAGGGTCCATGGATTCATGAGGTTGTCTCCATACCCGTACACGTCCATCCGCCTGATGCAATTGGAAACGAGACTCGTCAGACCAGGCAACGTGTTTCCAGTCATCAACAGTCCAATGGCGGTGTTGGCGGACCCAGACGAGGCGTAAAGCTTTGTGCCGTGCAGTCAACAATGGTACACGAGTGGGCCTTCGGCTCCGAAAGCCCATATCAATGATGGTTCGTTGAACAGTTCGCACGCTGACACTTGTTGATGCCCCAGCATTGAAATCCGCGGCAATTTGAGGAAGTGTTGCACGTCTATCTCGTTTAACGATTCTCGTCAGTCGTCGAATGTCCCGTTCTTTCAAGGTCTTTTTCCGACCTCACAGCTGTCGAAGATTTGATGTTTTACCGGATTCCTGATATTCACGGTATACCCGTGAAATGGTCGTACGCGAAAATCCAAATTTTGTCGCTATCTCGGAGATGCTATGTCCCATCTCTCTTGTGCCGACTATAACGCCACGTTCAAAATCACTTAAATCTTGATAACCTGCCATTGTAGCGGCAAGAACCGATCTAACAGCTTTGCCAGACATCTCTTGTCTTATATAGGCGCTGCCGACAGCATCGCGTT
>QLNU02014176.1:174904266-174928447 GCA_006491805.2 Dysdera silvatica | reverse complement strand
ACAAGTCGCTTATTTACGCGTTTAAGCGAAAAATGTTTTCATGCTCGCCGCGAAGAAATAGGCACTTAGAATTCATTTCTCGGTTTTCTACCGATATAAGGCACGTTACTGGGTCCCAAAACATACCGGCAGACGTCTTGTCTAGAATTGCCGCTATCAACATGCCGAGTCAAATCGACTATGGGGAAATTGCCGCAGCCTAATCCAATGACAAGTGAATTATTAAAAAATTCAACTTCCTTACAATTCAAAAAAATTGTGTTGCCAAGCACCTAGGTACAGCTCGTGTGTGACGTGTCAACAGGTAAGGCTAGATCGCTCATACCGAGTTCGTTTCGCAAACTTGTCTTTGGATGTAGCCACAATCTTGTTCACCACGGAATTGGGCGTACGACTGACATGTTGCGTTCTCGATTTATATGGCCGTCCATCAATAAAGATTCTCGACAATGGACTCGATCTGACATCGTATGCAAAAAAATTAAAAATTCAGCGCCATACCAAGTCTTCTCAGCAAATATTTTCCGTCCCTTCTCAACGTTTTCAGCACCTACATATTGACATCATCGGACCACTGCCGTCATCCGAAGACAAAAACTATTGCTTAACAGCAATAGATAGATTTTCCCGATGGCCAGAAGAGCAGCCCATGCACGACATAACGACCGAAACGGTAGCAAAAGCTTTCTTCTAATGCTGGATCTCGAGATACGGTATGCCACTAACCATTTCTACAGACCGCAGAAGCATCCCTCTTCAGCGCACTCCAGATTTATGGGAGTGAAAAGGACCGGAACTACAGTCTACCACCCAGAGAGCAATGGATTAATTGAGGAATTTTATATACCTCTAAAATCCTCTCTGAAATGCCATCAACCCAACAAATGGACGCAGTCTCTTCCAATCGCCATGCTAGGATTGCATACAGCCCTCAAAGAGGATTTAAAGTACACGACAGCTGAACTCGTTTACGGGACTCAACTACGTTTACCCTCAGTTTTTCGAAGGCACTAAACACGAAACTGACCCACTGTCACTCGTGGAACAGCTACGCAATCATTTCCTTCAATTGGAAACCCAAGCCAACATCATGCCACAGACAACGGACAACTTTCGTGCACCCGCAGTTACCTACAGCCACGTATGTGTTTCTTCGCCGCGATTCGGTGAGAAAGCCACTTCAATCATCCTACGACGGACCGTTTAAAGTCATCAGCCGCAACAACGAAGTATACAAAATCATGGTGAATGGGAAACATCGGTCGGCATCGATTGACCGCCTAAAACCATCCTTCCTAATTAACCGCGCAACCGAACAGGCTTCAGTTACGTTAACAGTGAAAAGCGAAAGCCCTTCATCATCGGTACAGTGCGACGCGAACAGCCTCCCCCTACGGCAACAGCCCTCTCCACAACTAGCAACGACAACGCGTTCGGGAAAACGTGTTCGATTCCCGGACTATTTCGTGGCATCGTTCTGAACTCTAGCACGATCCCACTAGAAAGGGAGTGCTGAGGCGATTCCCGTTCTAACGGTCAGATGCGTCCCCTTTAATATTTCCCAAGAAATTTAACGACTAGTTGAGGCATCTGGATAATTAAAATCCTGAGAAATGCAGGTGCCCCATGGCGAATGTTTCCGCTTTTCTCACACGAACTACAGAAACTTGACATCTTTATGTGTTTAGGTGCCTGGCCCTGATGGATGTTCGACCAGTTCTTTCGGCCCAATCAAGGACTAAAACCTCCCACGTCACAAACAAACTGACCAATCATATCGTGTGGGCGTTTACAATACTCTGTTGAACTTTTAACTTCATTATTTTTAAGACACACATTCCTGCTCCATCAATCGTGGAATGAGCACGCTAGAATGCGCTCCAAGAATCAATAATGTTTTCGCATGTTGTATATAATCCAGTATCCAATAAAATTGTAATGTTCAGGTAAAGCGTCTCTTTACGGCTTTTCAAAGTATTTACCTTCTGAGAATTACAGCCAATCATGACAATCATACCGTCACGACGACGTAAGACACCCCGGCAAACGCAATGGAAGCACTTTTATGTTGATTAAATTTAATTTTATGCTGGTTTTTTTTTTCCAGGTTGAGATTCCATTACGATGCAATTGTATTGATACATGATATATCGATATATTCTTTAAATCGAACGCTAAGTACACGCTGTATTTGTATCGATGCATGCCGTAAAAAAATTATTATAAATAAAGCATTTCACTGGAAAACGTATGCTATAGGTTAGTGCCCTACTAAGAGTCGATAAATAATTTTTCTTTGCGAGCAATTCACCATCTAATTCAGTTTTTATGTTATTAGTAGACATTTTATTGTACAGTAAAACAGCAATTAATTTTACAATTTCTAAACAGCTGAATTTTTATCGCAACTTAATTCTGCCATTAAAAAATATACATTTTTAATATCGTTTTGTTAGAACACTAATTTTGACGCAAGGGCAACGATGTTTTCACCTAGCACTTACATAAACATTAACTTTTATATTATTCGAATTGTTATTTTTTCTACTAATTTCAAAGAATCAGAAACTTAGCTACATAAAGCGAAAAACAATAAGAAGCATGCAGTAAGGCAAAACATCTCAGAACCAATTCAAATCAGGTAGTGTAGATGCACAATATATTACTCACATGGATATGGTATTTAAAACCTTTTTTTTTTTCGGTTGCAAATCCAAAAATGTTTTTTAGCATCGACAATAAATAGAACAATAAAGGGAAGCACGAGGACGTAAATTATAATGAGAGGGATGGGGCTATTTCGATTTGAATAAATTAGCTATATTTGTCCGAATTTGGGACAGTTGCAATCGAATATCTGGCTCTGAATTGAGACGATATCTGTGTCCCGTTTTAGTAGCCACATAAGCAGTGCAGGCTGATTCACGTAAATAAATCGTTGTAAAGGGCAGAAGGACGATTTTCATTTTACTTGACAAAACTATAAATTTTTCTTTTAGCTAACGTCAAAATTCTGTTAATGACTTCTTAGTTGCAAAATGCTCTCCTATCATAGAATCTGATACAAAATTTGTTAAGTACTCATACTTCCGCTATGCAGTCCCGTAGCTAGACCCTTGTTACAAATTACCTTGTTAGGGGGGGCTCTTGAAGTTACGGGGACTGCTTAGAAAGCTACAAGAATGCTTAAAATTCGTTAATGTTTTGATGTATTTTATTAATATATTTAATAATACTAAATATCTAATATATTTAACTTGTAATAATAATTTTTAACATCAATTTGCATTGAAAACTTTACAGAGGGATGCTAACAAATTTATAATCGCCTTTATTCTTATTATAGTGCAGATGAAAACTTAAGCTTCTGTAAAAAACATTATGTACACAAAATCTGCCGTAGAAATATATTTTGAATATATTTTTAACCTCAAAGAACAATTTCCATTTTCATGTACAATTTTATTCAAAACAAAAAATTTAAAAGAAAATTATAAAATAATTTATTTTGAAAAAAAAATTATTTTCCAGAGGAGGACATTGTCTCCTATCCCCTACCATGGGCGTCCATACAAGTACTTCTAGGTGGGGCGGCTGAAAAAAAATTATTACTTTCTTCTCAAGACTGTCAAAAATTTTAGTGAATGTACAAGATACTAAAATGCTACAAAAATAATTGATACTGCTTGACAATTAGTAATGAGCTAAAAAGTACCTTATTTTAAAATGTGACTGTAAAACTTTTGAAAGTAAATGCATAGCAGGTTCGGGCGAATCAAATTTTTAAACGGCTAAGGGGGTTCGAGCTCCCCACTGCCCCTCCCCCATATTGGCGTCCATAGCCCCTGCGGCTCTGCTGCTATGTTCGACAAACCGACTGTTTCGATATAGCATAGTATGGATTTACACTCCAGAAGTTTCCCCTTTTTTATGGAGTTCTTCCGAAAAGTAAAAGCAAATTTAGCAAATAAAACTATCTGCAACTAACTATTTAATTTAAGATATCTCAGTTATGTCGGAATCTAAATTCCTTTACCATTTGTAAACTATCTGGATTTTGATATTTTATTGATTCCGCCCAAAGCTTTATTTTCTTTTCAAATGCTTGTATCTTACGCTGGCTTTAGGAACAGTCACTGCTTTTCCTTGAAGTGAGATACTTAAATAATTAACATTTTCAAAAATTTTTGCTAAATACGCCCAATTTATGAGCCAATGCTCATCACACAACCTGTCTCTCAAAGAAACGTGGTCTTCGATTAAGAGATTCTAACTTCAGTCGTCATTTCGAAGCGGTTTTGCGAAAATGACACGTTACTATGTAAAGACATAATGAAGTGGGTGGACTTCCCGTATCATCAGGCAACTTTTTGAATAACCTTGCATTCTTAGGTCGTAATTCATAAATATAATAAAATTATTTAACTATCTATTCACTGGTACTAATAAATAAGTAATGAATAAATAATTCATTTACTGTGCATGTCTGCCCAATACTTATACACAAGTTGTGGCTGACCAAACTTACAATTTTGAGTTCTTGCCACATTTTCTTTTTATTTAGAATAACCTCGTGGAGCACACGTTGAGGAGCTAGCTTGTTGACTGAGCAAGTTAGACTACGAGCAATCCCTTGCTCTTGCCACTTGAAAGAGAGCCCTGCTACCAGCATCGCTACTGCTCTCTTTTCATCTTCCAATTGCTTTTAAAACTCCCGAGGTTTAAAACAACCAGAAATAAATTACTGTTATTATTACCGTTGCTCTATACCATGATACATGCCCGTTTTCAGAGGGGGGGGGGAGGATCTTATGGACCGCTCCCCCGGAAATTAAATTTTTAATGGGACTTGGCTACGGCCTTGCATGCTGTGATTGTATCGATACATGCTGTAAAAATTTTTGAACATCCCGCCGAAATTAAATCCTAGCTACAGTCTTACCATGATACTTTATAATATGAACCATTGTTTTACAGTTTTATCTTCCTTTGCTTTGATTATTTAGACGTACGCCCTGAACATTTCCCTAATGTTAGGTTATTATAACAAGAAAAAGTGGAAAATAGGAACGTTCTCCCGAATCTTCTATATTTATAGCATAATTTATCGATTAATCGGACAATTAAATCGTTTTCCGAAAGCCTTAGCGGAACAAAATTATTTTAGCTTACGTGAAAAATTTATGATAACTAAATGGTTCTGGTTGATATGGAAAATTTGTGACCACCAATCAATTCTGGCTTGCATGAAATGTTTGTGATAACCAAACGATTCTAATTTGCATGAAAGATTTATGACTTGGGATTTGGCAACAAAACCCTGGAAGAATTCTACTTTTATATATGGTGAAAAATAAATGCTTGTGTTTTACAAGCCAGTCGTCTGTCTGGGGTGTTAGAAAACGTAATGCACGTTTATTTCAAAGCATGGAATCTTCAGTCCTTCAGCGTTCCGCAAAACAAAATCGATATTTTGCGAGTCAGGGAAAGACCCAGCACAAGTGTGACGTCATAAATTTTTCCAATGACGTCATAGTTCAGAAACTCCGGTGACATACATACACTTTTGCATTTTAACTCCAATCAATACTCTAGTTGTGCTTTCATTTTTATTTATTTATTTATGTTTTTTTATCCAATATAAATCAATTATTACTATTAATCTTACACTATATTTTATGGACAAAAGGACCGATGTATCCGATACAGAAATGACATTGCATAGTATCAAATTCAAGAATGAATAATACTTTATCCCAAATATTATTAGGAGATTACGGTTAAAACTAAATGCTATAATTAATTTCCAAATCACCCTATAATATCATGGGGGTATGGAGGGAGCGGAGAAAATTCCAATTCAGTGGTTTCCAACTTTTTTCAAGCCGTGACCTACATTTGTACCTACTTTTATGACCAAAATGGCTGCGCAAATGAAGAGCATTTTAACGGGTAAAAACGCAACAATACAAAGTATGTATTATATGTATATATATTATATTCAGTTATATATATTATATTATTATATATATATATATATTATATTAGTATATATATATATATATATATTATTATATATATATTATTTATATATATATTATATTAATTATATATATATTATATTAATTATATATATATTATATTAATTATATATATTATATTAATTATATATATATTATATTAGAACTACCATATATATTATTAATGCATATATGTAATATTATATTATAATGAGGGCTCGCAGATGTGTGTATGTATATGTAATAAAGTTAATACCACATTATAGAATTTTAATATATACATGCTGATATAAGGTTGAAACATTTGGTGTGATTCCTTATAAAAATAATTGCAACCAAAAATAGTTGCGGCGACCCACAGAAACCTGTTCGCGATTCCCTTGACGGTCGCGACCCCCAGGTTGGGAAACACTGTTCTAGTTTATTCATTAAAGGCAGGAATGCCCTTGTTATAAAACTTTTTATCGTTTCTTTCATGGAACCGCAAAATTAAAAAAATAATACTAATTCTGGTTTCACATGAGGTATCTTTATTAAAATATTTTTGGAACGTTAAAAAAAAAACAATTTTATTTTTTATGATTTTTAAATAAAGCTGCTATATGAGATTCTGAGCTCAACCTTGTGATTGCAAACGTAGCTTTTTTTTTTAATCGAAGTTCGGCCAGATGAAGCCATTCCCCATTTAAAGGAAAACAAGAATGTACAGTAACTGAGAAACACTATAACGAAGAAACGAGATGTTGACAGCTAGAAATTTGAAGTTTTAAATTTTAAAATTGTTAACTCATAGTATGGTAAGCACGTACAAACGAAACCGTACAGTTTTATCTGTACATACTGAATTGATGTAGAAGCAATGAGAAACTTCTCACATAGATAAGTTTTGAATTAAGTTTTCTCTCTCATAGTTTGGCAACACATACTGGTAAAATTGCGTAGTACTATCTGTACGTGCTCAACATCTGATTGATATGGTAGCGATGCTTCTCACGCATCTCCGGTCACGGTTTACACTTTCATCGCTTCTCAAAAGAGTGGGTTTTAAATTATTTTTTTTATTTCATAATATGGTAGCATGTAGAGATAAAACTGTACAGTTTTATCTGTACGTTCTCAATATCAGATTAAGGTTGAGGCGATGAGGAGGTCCACGCAAGAGGGAGTTTTAAATATTTTAATTCATAGTATACATAGTAGCAGGTACAATTTTGTACAGTTTTGTCTGTGTGTGTTCAATGTCCGATTCATGTGGAAATGATGAGGAACTTCTTACAAGTGTGAGTGAAAGAGAGAGAGAGAGAGAAAGGAAGATGCTCAGCATGTACAATTATTTGTACACCAAAATGGCTGCATAATATCGCTTTCACCAACATGTGCCATAGCTTCGACTTGCTTACAGGCGCCGAATTCACCATGCCATCCTAAAAAACCAATTACTGGCGATTAAAGCTTGGTAATTTTCCGGAACTTTTCTTAAAGAATAATAAATAGACAGTCTCTGTGGCACCAATGGCGTATTTAAATTAGCCCACGTGCCCGAGAGATTAAAGAAAGAATAGCACGCCAAACGAAAAAAAAAAATCGATTTTCTTTCCTCTTAATCGATGAACGAAGCCGGCACTAATCAAATAAACACCCACGAAATATTTGAGAACGGTTTGACTAATTTGGTTCGATTAATTCTGATGAACTTGTACGGAAGCCGATAGCTGCGGGGTAGAAGGGGCAGTTACGATGCCCCACCCATATTTCCGAGCCAATAAATAAACACATTAATTGAAGTGAAGTTTCCCAGTCCAAAAAAAAAACACTTTTGCCCAAGAAACAGTGTATGTGTGTAAATTGGGGATTGGGAAGGGTGGCCCCCGGAGTCGTTACTGTAATCCCAGTTGCCCAAGAAAGAGCTTGAGGAAACTTGCACGTACTGACGAACCGCCACCACATATTTTAAAATCGATCTTGTGGTCAAATTTTTATTTTTTAAATTTATTATTCAAAAGTGATGAATTGGCATTCGGTGGGTTTGGATTGCATCGTAAAGCTCGTATTAATCGCTCGAAACAAAAGGCGAACTTAGATACGTTGTGAGAAGCAGTGCCAGATCAAGGCACAGGTTAGCAGGGCAACAGAAAATTAAGGGCAAGGGATGGATTTTTTGCCAAAGCCAAAGCTTATGAAACGCAAGGTCGAAACACCATCATAATTTTGGCGCCAAAATAATCTTTCTGCTCTGAGAGCGGTGATATTCTAATCTGATTTTTGTGAAAGGCCATAGTGACTCTCTGTATAATAGGCAATTCATTAACAGTAGCTGGTTTCTTAGATACAATATAGTTCTTTGACACCTCCACATCTTCTTTCACCAATTTAAGATTTTTATAAAGAAACATTCTCATCAAGAAGCATTCTTATGCAGAAAGATTCTTGTATAAAAAATTATTTGTATCAATTACGCTTTTTAGCGAAATCAGCCCGATGCAAAATGAATTTCTGTTGAATAAATATTGCAGAGTGTCTAACCATTAAGCGATAAACTAAATAATAAGATATATGGGATATAACTTATTTTCGGAAAGATAAAATTACTTTTGGTGTACAAATCAACGCCCTTTCGTAGCCTCTTGACTGCTTCAGTTCATTTATTTAGTTGGCGCAGTATAGCCCAGATGCTCTTGCGCCATAAAAAAGCCAAACAATCAATCAATCAATCATTTATTTAGTATAAGCGTTGTTTGTATGAGGAAAGTCGTGGATCGAGCCTATATTCGCATGTTTCCAAAATCAAGTTTTTAGCAGTCTGGAAAAAATCCCATTTAGTCCCCATTACTTTTTACTTAAACCCCTGTATTGCGTTTGACTCCATTTTTTTTATGGAATTTCCTGAGAAATTAGAAGAAAACTTGTATATTATTTAAAAAAAATTACAGAAATTATCGCTAATTCTACTTCAAACTCTTGTTTTCAGTATCTAAGCAGTGGAAGATTTAGGGAATTGCATTCCCTTGGACAGTGTTTTCCAAACTTTGGTAGCTCAAGGACCACTGCATTGGCGTACGCAGGTGGTGTTGATGGGGTTGTAACCCCCCCTTTTTGCAATGAAATTTTGTATATTTAACATAGGAATATGTGAGTTGTAGCTCAGTAACCCCACCTCATTGAGTCTATAACCTCCCCCCTTATGAACTTCCTGTGTACGCTGATGGAGCACTGCAAGCATTCCTTCACTTCTGCGGACCATCACGAAGGTGGGAGGGCCTGGGGACTTCATCCAAAGATTAAAAAGTGAAAAAGTATTATTTAAAACCTCATAATCAACTCCGGTGAATAATATTATAGGTCTTATTGTCTACTATCTCTTTCTCTTAACTGCAGCTTAAATAATTTTATTCTATGTATTATTAGTAAACTATTAAAAGCTTCCAACATCAGGCCCTTATTTCCCAATATAAATTTCTTAAAATAGGAGTACTTAAAAATTCGCAAGAATCACGGTATAACTCGCAAAAAAGGAATTGTCGGAAACCTGGTGGAGCACGACCTCGTATTTCTTAATTGTTAGTAAAGTGCTCTAACCATTAGGCCGCGTCCACACATGCAACAGAACATTGCATCGTAACACCGTCGCGCACCAAGTCTGGACCGCACTCAGTAACAGAACATCGTAACATTTCCGCGTCCCATCAGTTGTCGGTTTTTACCCCGGCGCATCAAAGGAATGTCACGGTGCTATGTTGTAACCCATGTTCCTGTATTTGGGCCGGTTTACGAACAACAGCGTTTTGTCAGTGTAGATTGGATATCGGCGTGAACTGATGAGACGCGACGATGTTCGCCCCGTAACATCATCGCGTAACACGGGATGTTACGCGACGATGTTCTGTTGCGTGTCTGTACGCACCCTTAAGTTACAGATGACGTCATTCCTTCCTCCCATCCTGCCAGTGCATTTCAAGCTTTTTAAAAAACTTGAAATGCGTTCAGAGTGAATTCACCCTGAACTCGGAAAAATGGGATTCTCAGAAAATGGGCAACTGGCGAAAACGTAACCTTTGGAAATTTTATTGTCAGCATAGAATTTTTATTCGGTTCCCCAAGACAATTTTTTTAAACGGGGCTTTAAACACACACTGTATAGGTAAGCCAAATAATTTAGTGAATGAAGCAATGAACTATTTTGCCCAACTATTATAAACGGACAGACTATTTGGCAATACTGCTGACACACATATTATTTTTGCTTCTGAAATTTCTCCTGAAGGTTTTGGACACCACTTGATGGATAGTCACCGACTACACTTTGAGCAACACTGTCCTAGGCACAGGCTGTGTGTGATTGTGTAGCCACCCCTTCCCTCTTGCGGTGAAATGAATACTTTTGAAAAAAAAACACAGGTATCATATTTAGACGTGTAGAGGTGATTTTTCGCAGAGTTAGTCAAACTAATATTTTAGACAACGTCATATAATAACTGACAAGCAAGTGAAAGGAAACCACCTAGTCGATATTTAAATTTAGCGGGGTTCAATTAACATTAATTCGCAACTCTCTAATCTGCAACTCTCTAATTCACAACTCTAATTCTCAAGTAACTCGGTAGGTTTCCAACGTTAACAATAGCCATCATTATTGCATTTATGGAAGACCTTTACCTTACTCTTTTTATTGCGTACAGACAGACAGACAGAAAAACCAAAAGCAATAACCAATTAGCAAAACTAATAATTTATATTTCTGTTCTCAGCTGCCGCTTCCAACACATTCTACCTAGACATATGCCTTGTGTGTCTACTTAAAAATGCGCTACTGCATGTGAATTATGATTCTTATCCACTCGTGTGTATGTAAAATGATGCTTACAAAATGATGCTTTTTTTTTTTTATAAAAAATCATGTAGTCTTTTCAAAAAATTAATACTGTCCACTTTTTTGAGACAAAATCACTTGGGTATAGTATTAATAATACCATTTTATTTAGACTGGAATAAATACCATATATGTGATGGTCTGCAGCGAAAGTCATATATGTTTGAATAATGTAGAAAATTGTAAATAAGGGATGAAAGACAATTCAATGAGTTCCAGTCCTAGGAGTTTTCGTCCACCCATCAGAATTCCTCCGCATACCTACTAAGATACGTTCATTGCACTTCAGAAAACAACGTCCAAGCAGGTTATTTTTTGCATGTGTGCGTGCGTATGTCACTGTTAAATTTTCCTTAAAAACTGCCCAAACCTCTTTAACGTAAAACAGGAAAGAACTGTCTTTAACAAACAAAGAAAAATAAAATAGGCATAGTTAAACTCCAGAAAATATCAAATTTTCATCGCGCTGTGGTTTGCTCATTACGAGAGAAGAAAATACCAACAATAAATAGGCAGGCGAAAGCATAGAACGTATAAATCATACGCTCTCAAGTTTCACATAATGAATATTTTTGACAGCACTTGTGTACGCAGCATATGAATCATGCATGCATCTATGCCACGAGAGGTAAGAGATCGCGGAGGGATATGAATGTGTGAAGTTGGTCTCCGGCCAGTGCCGAAAAGGGGTGCGCCGCCTATGAATGTTTGATCATGTTGTGTCAGAAAGCAATTTATTGTTATTGTCTCGTTGTGAAGGTGTACCTGAAGTTGTTTACTCTCCCACCGCGAAGTCCATTAATTAAAAATTTTCCGAGTAGAATGTAACTCCATTAACGCTGATGGAAAACCTGGCGCAGTTTATTTGCTGTTCCCAAATTGATCTGTCAATAAAACGATGACAGGCCATGAACAAAATGGAATTATGGGTAGGGCTATCGATATTAGGATTTAGCGGCATTATGTTCTTGGAGAATTAGCTTCATGGCCTTGAAGCTGGGAAAATTGTTACTCGTGAAGGAAATTAAATCGTTTGGCAGCTGTCAAGTTCATTTTTTGTTTTAAAGTTAACCTTCTGGGCTCGTTCCCCAGCATCGTAGTGAGAGATGACATTCTAAGTTGTCCATAACAAAAGGATGTCCTACTACTCGATTAGCATCTGTGGGATGACAATAAGGAATAGTGGTTTAGGTCGAGTCGTTACGGCGCTGTGCTTTCCACCAGATCGGCCACTATTTCTTCATGAGAAAAGGAAAAGCGCCTTTGCATGTTTTCCTATTAAAATAGTCCTTAAAAAATATCAGATGTATAAATCTTTCTGTATCGTAAAAGGTACGTCATCTCTTAGATGCCATGGTGTCAAGGAAGAATTAACATTTTCCATCTGCCTGATGCCATTTGTTTTCTATACCATGACATAGACACGAGGCAACTGAGGTAACAGCCAATACAAATATGCCATCTTATTATTAGCGGGTTTCAATAGATATTAAACCCGCTATTGCTGTTGGTTTTTCTGTCTGTACGCAATAAAAAGGACAAGGCAAAGGTCTTCCGTAAATGCAATAATGATGGTTGTTGTTAATGCTGAAAACCTACCGAGTTACTTGAGAATTGGAGAGTTGCGGATTAGAGTTAGGAATTAGAGAATTACTGATTAGAGAGATGCGAATTAAAGAGTTGTGGATCAGAGAGTTGAGAATTAAAGAGTTCCGGATTAGGGAGTTGCAAATTAGAGATTTGCGAATTAGAGAGCTGTGTATTAGAGAGTTGTGAATTAGAGAGTTACGAATAAAACAGTTGCGGATTAGACAGTTTCGAATTAGACAGTTTCGAATTAGAGAGTTGCGGATTAGAGAGTTGCGAATTAATGTTAATTGAAACCCGCTAAATTTAAATATCGACCTTAGGCGATTTTCTTTCATTTACTTATTATTGGGGTCCCTCTGCTATAGTCTAATAAAACATGCGTAATTCAAGCTTTTCGGGGTCTTTATCAAACGGCTAGATCAAAATTTGTAGGCGCCGGTACAATGTACCAATTTGATTGAAATGTTTTTCTACATGTGCTGGTCTAATGATCGTTCAGGCTCGCATTCTCAGGTGTTGACCCAAACTTCTCTAAGATGACCCATGGTGATGACTTCAGATGTCTCATTGATTAATAAACAATGAGTTATAAAATCATAATCGTAACCAAGGAAGAGGATCAAGGAAGGCTCATCCCCTAAAATAAATTTTGACCAAATAAAAATTTAAGCAACAAGGGGGGAAATCAAGGTTTAATCCCCCCCAAACTACGAGGCTAGTCTTAGTCATAAGCGTCCGCAGAAAGTTCATAGGAAGGGGATAATGTGCTCGATGGGAGGGTTTACAGGTCTACAACTCCATATATTCGTACGTTATGCATACAAAACTGCATCGCAATGGGAGTTACAGCCCCCCCCCATCAACACTCCCTACGTACGCCAACTGACAACGCCAGTGGTCATAGTAATGTATAAAACTAACATTTTCTATCGCGAATGCTGTGAATTCTAATGGTTGTTGAAACCAATACTGAAGAATTCCTTACGTAAAATATCTTTGGGTAAAATAGAATCAAGCCGTTTCTTTAATTTTCGTAGCTACATTAGAATCACTGGCCTTAGCAACTAAAAAATTGCGGTTTTAAATCAGTAGTTTTAAAAAAGTCGCACTGCTCACTGTAGTCCGGGGTTTGGTTCCCTAGGCCTTAAGAGGTTCGGATTCCTCGGAAAACAGTAGGTCCCGGCGCAGCATGACCACTGTAGTCTTTGAGCCGTAAAACCAAAAAGAAAGCGAAAGCGAGTTTTAAAAAAGATCATGCGATGGAAAATAAAGTGTCACGATATCCAATGGAGGGACAAAATATTGCGTACGTCATACTTGAACTCTTCTTTAGAAAACACATTGGTGTGTAATTTTACATCCATTAAAACCCATAGAAAGATGATTTTGAAACTTTTCACTCACGTTTTGGAGGAAAT
This sequence comes from Dysdera silvatica, assembly GCA_006491805.2. NCBI lineage: Eukaryota > Metazoa > Arthropoda > Arachnida > Araneae > Dysderidae > Dysdera > Dysdera silvatica. The sequence continues at coordinate 174,914,552 of QLNU02014176.1, read as the reverse complement.
GGTTATAAATTTATTTATAGGCAACAGTGGTGTTACCGCGTTCTTTTGAAAGTTTCTTTCATCAGCGTTTTTCGTTTGTTGAAAACCGGGACGGGGGAACCGCTGCACGTAGGAGTCGGAATTAAAACCTCCAAGTTCCAATTGAGAAGCGTTGAGACAAAGCACACGATTTGCGAATTATTGCGTGATTTTGTTATACGTGAGTAGCATGCTGAAAGTGTGAGATGCTGGTAATAGTTGGCATTTAAGAGTCGCAAACACGACCCCTAGTATTGACCTCTGATGTTAGAAACTGGCACTTTATCAATCATAGAGGTCGTAGCACAAAGATGCTTGTGGGAAAATTGGGGGGTAAACGGTGGTGTAAGAGTCATCCCCATGTCCCCCTGTCTTTTAATCCTCTCCTTAGTTTGGTTTCATACCCTTGTGATTAAAGGATTTTCTGCAATACTTTAATAGCCGTAGCTTTCAAATTAATGGAGAAGGTCAGTTGTGCCCTAGCAGGTTTATTATGTACAGTCGAAGTTGGCTATAACAACCGCAGTTGTGGCATCAACTTGGCTTTTACGTTAAAAATTTCGACAGTTCCTTGTCGTTATATAACTGAGGCCCAAAATTTCATTCTCAGAAGGTTTTTGCACATGAGATTGTTTCTGTCTTTGGTATTAAGAACAGAACTACTGGTATTTAAATACCAAATGATCGAAATTCTATTATAATTTTTGATTAATTTCATATTTAAATAACTTCAAAACTGCTACTACTACTTACTACTACTGCTGCTGCTACTACTACTTCTTCTTCTTCGTCGTCGTCGTCTTCTTACTACTATTACTACTACTTTTCTTCTTCTTCTTCTTACTACTATTACTACTATTCTTCTTTCTACTACTACTATTCCTCTTCTTACTACTACTACTACTACTACTCCTCCTCTTCTTACTACTACTACTACAAGATATGCCTAGCGTAATCACATTTAAGAGTTTGTAATTTAGCATTTACTAATTCTTCCATTCTCACCTAAATATATTTTTGACTGAAAGGCATAAGTTACGCCTTCTCACCAAATGTTCTTTTTCCCAGGACACATCGACTGCCACACCCAAAAGTTGCTTGTACAAAAATATTTACCTTCACACACATATGTAAGTTATGCATGCATGCATATGTATGTCTGCAAAAATCTATTTCCTTAGGAATACATGATGCGTTTATTCATAAAAAAATATAGACTGAAGAAACTCAGTCATCAATTACTGCAAAATCTAATCATTATTATCCCTTCTGGACCTTTATTCAACATTCATGAAAACACAATTAGTCGAAATATATGTTCTTATATTTAGGACCGACCTTTAGAGCTGATAAAATAGGTGGGCGCTAGGATTGCCATTTATATTCAATTTATTGAATTAAGTCGTAGAAGACATTATTTATGAGGATTAAGGATACAAATTTCCCTCATTAGGCTAGCCTACGTGAATCGAATCAAAAGCGGGGACATGTGTCTGGCTCCTCTTAAAAGCCCCACCCATCCAGTGGCATGCTCACAAGACAATTGAAGATGCTTACATAAAGCATGCTCTGCTGAAAAGAGGGAAGGGGATTGAAAAAAATCCTTTAAATGCGCCCCATAATTTTAGGGGCCCCCCCAAAAAAGCCAAAATGTTATTTTATTTTTATATATAATTTTTTTTACTTCTAACAAATCTTTGCCAAAAAAATAAATAAAAATGCAGCGCAGTAGCATTGTGCATTTGCTATTACTGTGTTACCTCATAATAAAGAACACCCACGGGACAAGATATTTTGTCCCTTAACTAGAGGTGTCCCTTCTTCTGAGGTATATGTGTTGATATATATACATATACTACGGACTAGAGTAATCGTCCCTTATGTTGAAGAATCCCTTTCAAGAGGTAACACTGTATTTACCTATCCAACTTATGATGGGACCAATTTTGCAATATCCCTTCGAAATGGGCTCAGTTCGCTACTGAGGGCATCTCCAAATGTTCGCGAGGACAAGGGGCCTCAAATATATGCCTGGCCTAGGGCCATCTCTGCTATTTGTTGCTTAATTTTTCTCATTTCTTCCTACCATTTCTTCTCCAACAATGTAGGCTTCCACAACGCCTGATCTCACATTGGCGCATTACTAGGTATTATTTTATCTTTATCACGATAATACTTTATTTATTCTTCTTGGAACAGTCGTTGTGACAATACATGACCACACAAAGAAAGGTCCTAAGTAAATATCTATGATGAATATAACAGACTTGAGGACCTCAGACTGATTCAATATAACAATTCACCCAAACAATAAATTCGGCCATCAGGCTATTTCCACATATTTCAACACCCCTCACTCTTTACTAAAGATCACGCATATGTAATGCACTTCTTATGTGAGTTGTTTTTATAATTTGTCTTTAATTGATTGGTTTTTTTAATTATCGATAAATTGTTAGACATTACTGACTATCCAGTATCTTTTAAGCTTTTTTTTTAAATTTTACTATATTATTTAACCGCTTTAGTTTATCTGGTATTCCATTCTAATATTTAGGTCCTATGTAATTTATGTTGCATCTTCCCATTTCTGTTCTTATTTTGGATAATATTAATTCGTTATAGTTTCGATATCTACTTCTTTTTCGTTTAATTGAATTTTTATAAGATCTGTATGTTTATTTATGCATACATTACGAATGTGTTAATTTCTACAATAGAGTCACGAGCGTTGTTATATAATAATATAAAATTATAATCTCAATTATTGGAAGTTCACTTGCAAATACTGTAACGAATTTAGTCATAATTATATAACAAATGTAATTATAATTATTATCTATAGTTTAATCATGATTGTTATAACAAATTTAGTCATGATTATATATCAAATTTTATTATAACTACTATCTACAATTTAACCATGATTGCTATAGAAAATTCAGACATACTTATGAACTGGTAACTAATTCTGAAACATGTAAATTGAGATTATATAACAAACTTGCTTACTAATTATTACAATTAATTTTACAATACATAAGGAGGGGAAATAAATAATGTAATGTAATATTATAGCACTCGGATTATGTTATTGTGTTTATGATATATGGATTTGTGTGATAGATTCACGCCCATGAGCTTTGAACTAAAATCTGTTCATCTCTTCCCGATCATTAATAATTATAACAATTTTCCAATTAATAATTAAAACTAAACTTCTCATTAATAATTGAAACCAAGCTTCTATTTACTAATTAAAACCGAGCTTCTATTAAATAATTAAACCCAACCTTCTAATTATTAATTAATATAATTTTTCATTAATAATTAAATCATCTTCTCATTAACAATGAAAATAATTAATCATTAATTATGACAACGTACTCATTAATAGTTATAACAATTTTTAATTAGTTAATATAATAACCTTATCATTAATTATCCTAACCATCTTCTTATTAATTATTCTAACAAACTTCTCATTAATTATTCTAACAAACTTCTCATTAATTATTCTAACAAACTTCTCATTAATTATTCTAACCATTTTCTTATTAATTATTCTAACAAACTTCTCATTAATTATTTTAATAATCCTTTCATTAATTATTCTAATAATCCTTTCATTAATTATTCTAATAATCTTCACATTAATTATTTTAATAATCCTTTCATTAATTATTCTAACAATCTTCACATTAATACTTTAACAATCTTCCCATTAATGGTTATAATGCACTTGTCATTAATATTTATAACTTCATGTCGTTTTGCTGCAGTGGCTGATTCTTTGGGGAATTCGGAAAATTTCTCCACAAATCTATAGAAATGCAATAGAAATCGGTTACAACGAGTGCCGATTATGACGACCAACCGCATATAAAGACGGAATTTTTACAAAAAGTTTGATTTCCCATTTTATTTTATTTTTTAAATTGCTCGTTAAATCCGGGGTCCAAAAAAGGCTTGTTCACTAAAAGCAGTTAAACTGTATTGCGCTTAATTATTATACCAAACAAAATCCATATTTTCCTCGCTATATCCAGAAACTCGCTAAATGCGGGCTCGTAACAAGTGAGTCCTACTCTATTTTACATTTCCCCCCCACCCCAAAATCCCTCTCTGAATCCACCTCTGATGTTAGATTTCCTGAATTCTCAAATTTTATTCTAAGGGCGATATAATTAATAACTTTCCTTCGATCGGGCATTGCCGCTTGATCATAGCTCAACGGTGAATTCAGAAAAAATTTTGTGAGGGCGCAAATCTTGAAAACCAACGTAAACCTATTGCTGGCCATTTACAGTAAGTGCAACTTCGTTACTGTCTTAAGCAGGGCGCCCTTTACGCGCCCTTGAATCCTCCCTTGCTGTGATAAACCTAACTTGTATAGACCCTTTCTTCAGCATTTATTGCACTGAATACGCACTTTGCTTTAAACCCTGTGTATTTAATTTTCAAACCCGATTAACAACAACTTTAGAAAATCATCTGTGTACCAGCAGGACTTCCATCTGATGCTTCCGTTGGTCGTTTCTATTGAATTATGAGTTCGCTTAACACTGACCTTATTCTGTGGATATAGTTTTATTAATCGGTGTCGAGCTCCTGCTGGCGTGCTGAATTGTTGCTTCAGGCACTTGTGGCGAGTTTTAAGTCTTGTAGATGTGCGTGGCAGCGGTGCTCGTTGCCTTTCGTTGCATCGTTATTGAATCGTATGTCACACGCGTGCCTTTCATTTCCTTGCTTTTATTTCTTTGCAAGTGCTTCTTCCGCAAAAGCTACATGCTGCTTGATGTCTCAATTTGGAACAACAGAGTCTGAAAAACTGACGAGTGGAAAGATTGAGTGAATCCCAGTGCCATCTTAACCGGTGGGCCACCTGTGGATTTCGTCACAAACAGGGGTCCCAAATTGACAAAGTTTGTTTATGTATGCTATTATTGTGTATTATTTGTTTAAATAATCGGGACAATCGATTAAAACATCTCGCAATCGCGCATTGCTAGCCGCGGTGTTCACCAATAGTTTATGCAGTATGTTATGTCAAAATATTTATAACATGTGTATTTTTTATATATGTGGGAGCCGACAATAACTTATGAGGGGTGAAGACAGGCATAAATCAAAAAAATTTAAAAAAAATCATGTTGGATCTGGTTCCGAGGTCAATCCCGGAAGTGAAAAAAGAGCGTATTTGTTTTTGTTTTTAATTAGTTTGGCACTGCCAAATGAAAGAGATACACTGGAACATGGGCACCCATATGGGGCAGAGGGGGCTCCAGCCTCCCCCCCCCCAGCCGTTTAAAAATTTGATTTGCCTGAACCTGCTATGCATTTACTTTCAAAAGTTTTACAGTCACATTTTAAAATAAAGTACTTTTTAGCTCATTGCTAATTGTCATGCGGTCTCAATTACACTGGCATTTTGGTATATTTTACATTCCACTAAAATTCTCGACAGATTTGAAGGAGGTAATAATTTTTTTTCTCACCTACCCCCTCGTATGGGCGCCCATGCACTGGAATAAGGAAACGAAGCGTTTAATAGCGTCCAGTTTGAGGGATATTAACCATGAATGTGTATTTCCCGTTAGCTAAAAATTCCCCGGCAAGAAACTGCCCTCACCATAACACCTCTCTCTTACGGTCACCCCTTTTTAACTATAAGTTAATATTTTCATTAGTGGCATAAAGAATGACTGAAATGATAAGTCATTCTGTTCAGTCATGGGGTAAAAAGTGACAGAGACAATAAACCATTCTTTTCATCAATAAAGAATGACTGGAACGGTGTCATTCTTTGCATTAATGGGACAATAATGACTTGAAGAATAAGTATGAAAGATGTCCGTCATACCAGACATGGAGGGAAAAGACTTAATAATCCGTCATATTTCATAACGTCATAAAAAAAGTCATAAGTCAATAAAAGCGCAATTTTCGACGCCAGTTAGTTCAAGTGCCGTCTGCCACCCACACTTGAAGCAATCTCTTGCGGACTACTTATTTATAACTATAGAATGCTTAATGTCTACTTAATCTTTCCGAATCATGCCTCAAGATGCAAAACTAATAGATGAGCATAATCAATCATTTTTAATGATCTTAAGCACCAAGAGAAACAAGCCCCTTAAGTAAAGCAAGCGCACAACAACAGGAAATAAATCTAATTACACGGACCATTTAATCTCCCAAGTTTCTTTACACACATAGTTTTTATCTAATTCGTTCCACTGGTATACACCACGTTCTTGAAAACCTTTGAGTGGCACTAGGAAAGTTTTTCTTTTTGAAATGGGGTTTTTAGTTTGTCTGAGTGCAGTCCTCTTCACACAGTGATTAAGTTCGCGAAGGATTCCTGCTTACAATAATCTGGTATCGTTGTGAGAGCAGGGGAGGACTGGGTCGCCAGCCCTCATGGACTCGCGCCCTCCGAAAATCCAAGGTATGCGCCCTTTGAGAGGACCCAGTCCGCCCCTGCGTGAGAGGATTTGAAGTCTTGTTAAAGCGTCAATCCCGTCACAAGTGACTCAATAACCTGTCTCAGAACACGTAAGTTAGGTACACTGTGCCCGCAAAGCGTCTACTAAGGCCCAATTTGTTTGATGTGATTTGTAGACCAGTACTTAGAGCCGACGAGAGAGCGGGGGAGGCAGCAGGGGCTGCAGCCAGGAGCCCCGGATGAAGTCTAGGGCTCCGTTACGGAAAGGACCTATGCTGTGGGGGGCCCGCGATAGCAAGGACCTATGCTGTGGAGGCCCGGCCCAAGAAAGTGGTTATGCAGCCGATCAAAGTGAGCCTGGGGGCCCACGTTGGCTCTGGGCCCCCCCTACCAGTACTAGACTGAAATCTTCAATGAAATAAACGATGAGCAGCACCAACAAATACCTACAGAGCTCTTTAAGAAACGTATTGGAAGAACGAGGTAAAACTTAGAACATGGGAAGAAATTGAAAAACTCACAGACAAACAAAAAAGAGGAAAATTATCTTTAAAAAAAGTCCTACTTCTCCCTAAGAATTTTAAAAAGAATAATAATAATAATAAAGGAAGAAAATTCAGTGGTTACGCAAGTTTGGTTGCGTATAAATGTATTGTGCCAGGGAGTATAGGTATGCCAAACTATCCACTGACCCAGGTCACCCAGGTGACCCAGGTTGTGAGAGTACCCCGAATGGGGGGTGCCAAACGACCAAATGACCCCGACGTGTGGATGAGTTCAAATATATTCTGATCATCTAATCACTCATTATTAAATATAAATTTTAAAAAAAATCAAGTTTTGATTAAGCATATTGCCCAATTTTTGCATAGACCATCCTTCACTACTTGCGTTTAATTATGTTAGCACACATGGAAATTTTTATTATGAAATTTTAAAGCGTTGTTTAGCAAAATTACAATTGAAACTATAAGTTGGAAAGTGAAAGTTACATCAAAATGGAAGAACTTGTTTAATTGGAGGACTAACACCAAATTGTAGATTATTGAAATTTATTTACAAGGCTTTAACTTTGATGTCAAAATAACTTAATGTTTGGCTCATCAGAAAAAGCACTTTTGGCTCAGTTGCAAGTTCTTAGTTGTAAGTAAATTTTAATCGCCATCGTACCTTTTTGGTCCTGTAATAACATAAAGATTTGGTCAGCTTACTGAGAAACTCCTTCTAAAAATCCTCATAAACAGTGTACCAATCATGTATGAAAAATTCCCACAACGTTTCGAGAATAATTGTACTTTCTAGCAAGCGAAGTTCATCCAATTTTCATCCGGGAGTCTGCATTATAAATGAAAGGACATATTTCATTGAGAAATTACAACGTATTTCAGTGAAAAAGAGGCATTCCCGTATACAGAGGGGGTCTTGGGACCCACCCCATCGGTAAATTTGTAATAGAATGGCAAAAGTAAGTGTATGTATTTTCTTGTTAAACTTATGAAAAGGGGGGAAAACGCCTCAAACTTTGAATTATCAAAATTCTGGCCATAAGGTCTCGTTTTGCAAAACATTCATTTGAGAATACATTAAAGAAAGAAAAAAAAAACATTTTCTTTAAAAGAGGGATATTATGAAAAATTAAATTTTGATGGCAAAACTACAAGTAAAAATTTACAATTATGTCTGAAGGCAAAATTAGTATTTCCTCATTTATTTTTTGTATGATCCACTTCAGCAGCGCAGCAATTAAAAACTCAAGGGGGGGGGGGGTCTACTCAAGTGGCTTCACAGGAGATTATGTGATGCGATCTTAAAGAAAATAATGTGTTTTTTATATCCAATTGGGAACTTTAGCTCCCTGGTCCCCTCCGTTCCTGTACTACGCCACTGGTTTATTTATATTTCTTTTTGACAATAAAAATGGTAACATTTTTATTCGTCATTTTGTAAAAATTTTTGACCCCGCGAAATTTAAACCTGGCTGCGGCCTTATTAAGAGGACGTATTTCAGTGGTGGCAGTCGGCAATGCTTTATACAGAATTGTAGTATACATATACAAGGTAAATGGATAAATCGGTAAAATGAAATACAATGATACCCATGGGCGCCCATACGAGTATTTAGCGGGGGGGGGGCTGAGAAAAATTAACGAGTACTTCAAATGGGATGGACTGAGAAAAATCATTACCTCCTTCTCAAAGCTGTCGAGAATTTTAGTGAATGTACAAGATACCAAAACGCTACAAAAATAATTGATACTGCTTGACAATTAGTAATGAGCTAAAAAGTACCTTATTTTAAAATGTGACTGTAAAACTTTTGAAAGTAAATATATAATAGGTTCGGGCAAATTAAATTTTTAAACAGATAGGGAGGCTCAAGCCCCATCTCTCCTCCCCCTCATATAGGCGCCCATGGCGATACCTGTATATGTATAGCGATACTCTACAGATCGGAAAATGCAGTGGCGGATTTATAAAATTGCCGCCCTTAGGCACAGCCTGTACTGCCGCCCCCTCCCTCCTTTACAAAGAAAGGAATATTTGTTTAAAAAAAACGCATATCATACTCTTAACATTTGATATGTAAAGGAGATTTTTCATATAATTATTCAAACTAATAAGATACAACTCAAAATTATTGCTACCATTGTCTCCGACTTGGTGGATTTGAGGCACTTTTTGAATCCGCAATAGTTTTAGTTTGGAATCCTGGAGCCTCTGATGTTTTTACGTATATTTAGCGTATTTGGGAAAAATACACGTACGCATCCTTGCATGAATTTTTTCGTTATCAGTTCAAGTTTTTCTTTATTCATTCATTTACTATTAGTATATATAACAAACGTGTTAAGCCTGGATTTATAAATAGGCAGGCTGGGCAAATGACCAGGGCCCAAAATTTTTAGGGCCCTTTGTCTTTCGATTCTGTAGTTTGTATTTGCAGGCAAGTTAAAGTAATCGCTTATATGTCATCGCTATTGGGGAAACAGGGCAATAATTAAAAGAAACATTATTTTTTCAACATTGGACAATTTTATGTTTAAGCAATTTGATGCCGCCCCTAGGGCTGTGACTTGTATGCTATTTAGAAATCCGCCACTGGAAAAATGGAATCGTTATAAACAGCAACGTTTTAGATAGATTTTTTTTTTCACTGTATTATGACCCAATACTCAATAAGCCCGTAAAACGAAGTAAATAGATACGAACAGATATTTCCACTTTATATGGTAATTCTTGATTTTAAAAAAAAACAAAAAAAAACAGTAATCTTGCTTTACATAAGCAATGGAAGAACGATCTTTTTTCAAAAGCTACCTTTTTTGACTTCGGAATCTTTTCTGTCTCAAAACTGTTCAAAATGATTTTTTATCCGCGCGAAGTTCCTTTTCATTTTTGCATTATACCGAGTTGTAAAACAGTATATTTGAAATCAACTGAAATCTAAGAAAAAATGAAAAGAATATTTCACACATTCTGGTGACAGCTGGTAAATTTTCGTGTTTTTTTTTTCTTGAAAGCAGCTTCCGTTGCTTCTGCAGTCACTCAACAACTGTGTCAGAAACGTAACGCCGTGTAGAAAAATTACTTTTTAAACGCTCGTTAACATCAGCTACATGACTAATTGTCAACACATAAAAAATCGATATATATCCCATTTCAATAATTAATATGTGTGTCATCAAGCGATATTCCTTAAGAGGAAAGAAGGCTGATCTTCGTGTAATACTGTATGTTTATAACTGTATCGCTTTACTTTGTTAGCGCATGCTGAAAGTTCACAAGGGGGGATTACATGCTACAACTTGGCAGGGATTAC